>VDFB02289690.1:0-62826 GCA_007258455.2 Sequoia sempervirens | reverse complement strand
TAATATATGCTATGCGCCTATCTTGCCCCTTCAATATTGCCTTTCATTCTCAGACCGCTCATGAGTCATGAGTATTTGCTATTATGATGAATTGTTATGCCACTTGGGTTTCATGCAATTATGATGGTGAATTCTTGCTTTAGTTAGATATAGTGGCTAGTTGATCGTAGATTGTATGCGTGTCTCGCCAATGCAATTTATTATCCTAGTTGGCTATCCTTCATGTTATGTGTTCAATAAACTCGTTCAGATTGAGCTGATAGATGTGCCACCTTGCCTTCAAGTTGAGAATCAGACTTAGTTTATCGTATATTTATTGTTGCCAATAAACTTGTTTAGATTGAGCTGATAGATGTACCACCTTGCCTTCAAGTTGAGAATCTATACTCGTTTATCGTCAGATAGTCAAACCTTGCTCCATTTCCTCATGCTCTGTTTTCTTGAGGAAACTGGATAGATTTAAAGTAGTTAGTTTAGTTGTAGTTAATGATCTGCGAAACCAGAAAATCTTTAGCTGCAACGTTCTTGGTTTTCTTAACCTTGTGCCTCTTCCAACTGAGAACAAAAAGATAGGACTCAGATTACTTTTCTTTTCCATGCATTCCAGCACTACGAGGGAGCTTCCCCTCCTAATTTGAAGAGCACTCATTACGCAGTGTGCATAGTTGTCCGTACAAACCTGCACTCCAAAGGTGTTAGTTTTTACGCCAACACTGCTTTTGCTAAAATCGCCATGCTTGTCTAAAGTTTGTTGATTAATTTGGACTTGTACCTATAAGGAAATCTGGAAAATAATATCTGTGATGCCTTCGAATGTTGACTACTGAAATTCACTCACATAAATGAGAAAATTCGCTTACTCTTCAACTGTTGTGAGAGAAATGGACACCATCTTGAAATAAATAAAGAAATTTGTAGTTTAATGGTGCCAACTGCAAGAATAAACCCTGATTTCAAAAGAAATCATCTAATTGGACCCCACTTTGTTCAACAAAAACTGACTTGGAGTCTCGAAATATTTAAAAAATATTCAGTCTCATCCTCATGCAAATTTGCAAATTAATATCAAAAAGGTGTCAATATTAAAATATTGAGAAAAATCGCCCCATTAAAGCTGGCATGCTGAAACTGAAAATTTAATATTATTGTATTGAGTTAACCAAAATCTTTTCAACTGGGTTCACTTAGAATATTTTACTAATTCCAAAAAGTCTAAGTTTGACTCTCCAGGCGTCCCCTAGCATAAGTTGAGATTTTTAGCTAACTTCCTATTTTGTAGCTTGTTGAAAATGTCACAACTGCCTCTGTTGAGCTCTAATTTCCGAATGCCCAGTTGATGCTAGAACTGTGCTGACACGTCCACTACAAAGCCAGAACTACTAAGATGAAATGTCTATTGGGAGCTGCAAATGCTAAAAACCATGTTTGATGCCTCAAAATAAAAGTCGCCTTTTATTAAATTAATATACAGGCCTCCAGACTTGGCCATTTTTCTATTTGGCCATTTCATGCTTCAATCTACCGTTGTCGGTGAATGATGACTCCCGTCAACTGGATGTTGGATCCATCGCATAGCTAGAAGAATTTCGCAAACAATGAATGTATGTAAGGCATCTGAAAGTTGAGTTAAGAGCCTCAAAAGCAAGGGCGCCCTTGGCCTGCAGAGGTGCAATTACCATTTTGAGAATAATTTTGCAACTTGCAACTTTCACACGAACACTCTACTTTGACCCTTGACACCAAGAGTTGGATTACTCTGATGCGCGTGTCGTTGATCTCATCGTGAAGCTAGAAGAACTTGGAAGTGACGAAGCAAGAAAACTACTTCTAAGACCTCCAGTAGAAGGGCGCCTTTTTCAAGGGAGTTTGTAATTTCCATACTAAGCCATTTTTCTGCTTGGTTTCATTCTTCAGTAATTTCCACTGATCCTTCACTCACGGGCATTTGACAAACCCTAAGGGTTGACGGCTAGATTCACTAAAAAGCTAGAAGGATTCTACACAAGTCTCGTGAAGACGACGGCTGCTAAAAACCACATCTAACTGACCAAAAGGCTAGGCACCCCTGGCCCATAGAGGTACAGTTTGATATTTCTACTTTTGTTCACCCTCTATTTTACATGCTCACTGGAACCACTGCCATAGTCACTCAGCACATATGACGATCTCGCGAACCGATGCAACGTGGAGATAGGCTAAATCAGAAGAGATTCCCCGAAAACAGAATCTACAAATTCAATCATCTGAGGGGTCTAATTCAAAGGTGCCCCTGAGCTACAAGGGTGCAGAAAATACAAATTTGACTGCCTCTTTGATGTATAGCCTCATTGTACCTTCCACTTCTGCCTTTGATTGCCAGCGTTCTAGAAATTAGATGAACTTGTTTGATAGCTTGCCAAAAAGCTAACTAAGTTCCGAAGAGATTGAATGTATTTGCAATCAAAACTAACTAAATCTAAACCTCCAAATTGAAGGGCGCCCTTGGGCTACAGGGGCACAGATTTGCTCTGTGTTTGATATTTCCTCCATTTCACGCTCTGCAAACACTGTGTCGGTTGCTGAGTTGACCACGTAGAAGCATTACTGCTGCTGATGCATGTGTGTGACTATATTTCACCACTTTCACATGTACAGACACTGTAAAATTGATTTGCATGTTGATTGCGCAAGTGTCTCCCACATTACAAAGTGAAATGTTTCCAGACTTAGAATATTTTTTGCACTTTTCATCATTTGAAAATCCCCTCCGTCGTGAAGCATCTCTGTCAGCATCTTTCATCATAGAATGTTCTTCTTTGAGATTTAGGCTTAGATTTTGACACCTGGTACTGGCCAACTGCCATTGATGATCTCAAAGATCCCAATTTTCTCCTGAAAAAGTGAAAACTACCCACCGGGATTAAACTGACTTTTAACTAAAACTGAATTCACCACTGTGATCATGATGTGAACTAAGCAAATCAAAATTAATTTCAGCCAATTCTAACAAGTTTCAATTTTTAGGGTTTCACAACGTGAAACAGGGGTGCAGAAACCCTAATTTTCAATTTTTTCCAAATTTCACTAGTATCTTCCCAACACCAAACTAACTCAAAATCCATACTTGTTTTTCCCAAAAACTATGTTTTGACATCATTTTAACAAGGTTTAGACTTTTAAGCAAAATGCCTTAATGAAGCAAAAAAAATTTGATTTGGGTACAACATAGACGCATTGAGATAAAGTGCCATTGATGTACTTGCTTTTGGGGATTTTCTCACATCCCATTTGCCTTTTGTACTCGTACTATGTTATAAAGTGCATGGTGGGCGTTGTGTAGCGTTGTTTTTCCATCACACACTTGTCAAGTGAGTGTCCCTTCCACAATCACACTGAATTCTAGTGATTCTTGCCTCATGCTTGTGTGCCTTCGTTTGCACACCCTTTTTCAATTGCACGTACTTTCATGTGCACATTCAGATGTTATTTGATCTCCTTCATGTACACCTGAATCTTTAAGGAATAATGGTGGCGGCTTGTGTTGCAGGATACAAGACCAACCAAAATTCAAATGATTCCTTTATTTCATATATGTCCATACCAATCTCAAAATAAAGTTGCAATGGGGTTAGGGAAGGAATGGGGTGAGATTTTGAGGTAGTGTGGCTACCTCATTTTACAAATAGAAATTTCTCAAACCCTTCCAAGACCTATGGTTGGTCAACTTAGTAACCTAGTTCATAAAGAAAAATATTTTATTTTTTGTATGTTGGCGTTTCAATTCGCACCTCTAGAGTGCATATTGGAAATGGACAGCTATGCACAAATAAAATGCTCTTCGAATTTGGAGGGGAAGTTCCCTCTTTTGTTGTTATGCGTAAAAAGTAAAGTAATCTAAGTTCCTATATTTTTTACTCAACTAGTAGAGGCACAAGGTTATAAAACCAAATACGTTGCAGCTAAGGTTTTCTCTAGTTTCTGCAGATCTTAACTACAACTAGGCTAAAGCTATAACTATCCTATTTCCTCAAGTAAAATCAGAGCAAGAGGATCTAGGAGCAATTGGGAATGGTTGGATCACTTAGACAAACTATCTCTCAGAATGCATCTGAAGGCTCATTGCTCATTCAAATTTATGTTGAAATAAAGTCTATGCAAGTAAACACTCAAATGGTAAGCCAAATATCCGAATTCCCAAGGAGGCAAGGTGCTCTATCCAAGGTGTAGGCTGAAATATAGATTACTAGAAACAACATTAAATGATATTCTTCATCTTTAAATTCCCAAGGAGGTGTAACACTCTATTCGAGGTGTAGATCAAAAGAAAGATTATTGAAACAACAAACATGAAAGACTTTGAGAATTTTGGATCAAAGGCACATGGCTCTCCTGAATTATTATCTCAACTTCAATCAAAGATTACACTAGCACATCTAGGATAGCAAATTATATGATGAAACAAACACACAATAGATGATCAAACCAACTTTAAAACATGATATTAAACAATAAACTAAACAAGGATTTGCATGATGAAACAAACATACAATCTTGATCTTATACAATGTGAACCAATACTGAATAGCAATATTGGAGGCAAAAGTGGCACAACAATTTGTTATCACGAGCAAAAGTTAAAATACAATGAGCAAGGTGCTCTTATTTATCGAATCTCAAAGGAGTAGGGAACCCCAAAATCTCCTTGAGTTAACATTCAATCTTGCCAGCATGCAAGATTTATTCTTATGTCTAAATACAAGTAACTTAACAGTTAACTGGAAAAATTACTTCAGTTAGCTGATTCTAAACTAAACTAGAACTCCATATGTACATAGGTATCTCCAAAATAAACATGCACGATTGGTGGGACAACGAGTTAACTAGGAAAGAGGCATCAAGTTAACTGATGTGTTTAATGTCTACTTGGAAAAGGTGGGACATCCATGATTAGTAGTTCATTGGCCTTGATCATGAGCAATCAACTCTTCCAAGAAGTTGTTAACTGTCTCATCATCTAGAGGTCATCACATGCCTTAACTATCAATTCACTACTTGTCAGTAACTTGAGCAATCCCGGAAATATCTGCACATTTCAACTGACAATTCACTGATTGGTAACTTTGGTGGCTTTGTAATAGAGTGATGACCTTTGTTTCTTCTGCAGCTTTACGCTTTTGACGTTTTCCTCGATTTTTCTCAATGGGAGAGTGTTGCATGATGAAATCGCGAAGTCTAACTGCGAACACTCTAGCTGTGAGAAATGCATACGAACTCATTGCACACCCCAGAGTTCCAACGGTATTCAACCCTCTAAACTAGCCTTGAAAGGCTATCAACTATACGAGGCATAAAACCATGTGGACTTTGAGTGTCTACGCTTGTCAAATTGTCTGAATCAACCCTCCGGATGTGCTTGATGCAAGTCTATGTCGGCTATTCTAATGAAATCGTGAATCAAGACCGATTTGGTATTGAATTCAGTTTGAGTGAATTGCATACTGAAAAACTAGACTGTTGACTGTAAACACGGATATGTTCTAACAACTTTGTCCGATGAGGCTAAAAATAGCTTCTCGAAAATCCATTTTTACGAAAAATTTTGAGACGTGGGTTTTGTAGAGAATATCTTTTTAAACAAACCCACAACATTAGAAATTTAAAAAAGTGATTTTTCCCTTGACATGCAATGACTTCTTGAAGTAGAAGTTGCAAAGGGCAGCGGGGACTTCAGAAGTTTTTTTCTCCCAAAAAATTATGACACATGGGTTTTGTTGCTGCCTAAGAGCTAAGAAAACCCAATTTCTCTGTTTTTTGAAATGATGACTTTTTCTAGAAACCCTAAAAAATAGGGGGTAGCGAGGCAATTTTCTCAAAAAAATTCTGGCACGTGGGTTTTGTGACCAATTTTGTGTTGAACATACCCAGAAGCCCAAATCTGTGAAAAATTGTCGTTTACTTGAACATGCAAGAGAAAACCCAAGACAAGGATAGAAGAAATGTGAGGGTGAGAAGATAGAAGTTATAAACTGCTTCTTTCAATCCTCAAAAAAATTGCCTCTATATAATCCCAATCTAATGAATTCTTGGCAAGAACATACTGTTAAGATGAAGCATGGAAAAATATTCCGCTGTGCAATTCGAACCTACAATTGCGAAGAACACTAAAAATGGCCTCCATTTGCTCCTTCAAACTTCGTTGCAAAGAAAATAGCTGATTTTAGCTTCAACCTACAAGAAATAATAGAGAAATGACGCCCAAGCATGAAAAAATAAGCATTTTGGAGGTGGGAGTGCCAGTTAGGTGCGCCAACCCTAATTGAGGAGTTACTTTCCGTGCATGCATTGCTAACTAAAGTTCTCTAATTTTAGGACGCCATATGCAAGAAGAAGCATGCAAAAATCACAACTGAGAGTCAACTGGGCCCACTTTGACTTGTGGCGCCCAAGCTTGAGGAAGTTAGAAAAATTTTAAAGATTTCCATCTTCCGTTGTGACGAACTGCCTCTATTTGACCCTAAATTTTGGATGCCTGGTTGAACTTGAAGCTAAGTTGATAGATTCATTGCAAAGTTGGATCGTGTCTAAAGAGATGTTATTGGAAGCTACAAACCTCAAAAACTAGTTTTGATGGCTTGAAATTTTGGGCACCTTTTGCCAAAAGGGTGCTTTTTTCACCAGACTTAGCCATTTTTTGGATGTTTTTCAATCTTGTTAATTTGACCCTTCGAGCTTCAATTTGCAACTAGCAAACTACTAGGGGTCCCCATTTGCAATGGGGCGATGTGTGAAAAGCTCACAACAGGTCCCTTAGATCTTTTATTTGAAGAGGGCACGGTTTGCTCTTGAGGTATGTCCATAAATGGATGGCTTTCTGTAGGTGGAAAATAAGAAGGCGATGTAGGGGGTTTCATGGATCGAGATCCTTTCTTTAAAGGATGGCTTGTTTTAACACTAGCTGCTTTTTGGTCTACTTGCTCAGCAATATATTTCAACACTACATCTTTTGGAATGCCTTTGTTGTTTTCACGTAGACAATTTTTGATGCCTGTTTCAGTGATCCCGCACAAGTACCCTTTCATTTGATTGTATGAGCTCGAATATTGAACATGGAAATGACTACAAATCCAAATATATCTTCCACCACCTAGAAGTTGCTGAACCATTTCTACATATTTCCAAAGCGTGGAGTTTGGATTTGTTTTGAAACGAGATTGGATTGAGCCTGAGGAGGTACCGGTTGCCATTGTAATACGAAATACCTAAGGCACAACATATTGAAATTTTGGTATTGATTCATTGAATTTGAAACTAAAAGACTTAATTAATTTCAAAAAAATGAAAAAATTGAACATGTATTATAGACATTTAGAGGAATGAAAAGTAAAACAAAACTAAAACTTAAAAAAAAACAAAAGAGTTGAAGTACATTTGTTAAAAAAAAATGTAAAAAAAATAATCAAAAAACCTACCTCTTTTGAAGAAATCTTGCTCTACGATCTTCTTGGCAACGAACAGGCACTTGCAAGTGCTTAGGAATAGCACAACAACCAACTTCAAACAATCTACGATCAATCTTCAAGTCTATTCAAGCCTATGCAAGCAAGAGAGAAAGTTCAGCAATGGAGGCAAAAAACCTTCTTTTTCATTCACAAATTGGTAAATGAGTATCACTTTACCTATTTCATGTGTTAGAGGCAAATATTAGGGTTAGAGGGAATAAAATAGTCTTTAAAAGTCAACAAAAAGTCAAAAAATTAATTAAAAATTGCAATCACGCGTTGGAAAAGTCCACCTGGGCACAAATTCTACCCAGGTTCGAACCGGGTTTGAAAAAGACGGACCCTGGCTGGACCCACAGTCAAGGTTCCGAACCCTAGTCAAACCCACAGTGGACATTCCGAACCCAGGGCATATTTGCTTCGAACCAAACCCGTTTTTCGAACCCGAACCGGATGGAACCAAACCCAGGCTTCATACTGGGCAAACCGGTAACATAGTTATATTGCAATTACTCATTTATATTTTAATATTTGTAACTACATGTTTTAAAATAAACAAATTTGAAATATCAAAAAAATAAAACAATGCAACCCCAAGTTACCATTGCTTGTTAAACAATTAGTAAAGAAAAAACCAATAATGTAACCATAAGCTACCATTACTTGTTAAAAAATAAACAATTGAATAATGATAATAAAGATGTTTCTAAAAAAGAAAAAAATGAGCCTGAATATTTTTTTTTAAATCATAAACAAATGGACAAAGGACTTGCCTTGAATGATGATAAATCTTGATTTAGGTATTTTGATGTCTGTAACACCTAAAACTCGTTAAGATGTAGGAACAACACCTTGTGGTGCTTGAACACTCAATAAAACTAGCAACCCTAAGCAAAGAGAAGAAAATGAGTTTTAGCTTAGTGAGGAATCAAAGGTAGGAAGATGTTGCTGTTTGTGTTTTGTATTTTGTCAGTGACTTAAAAGTTACTTTTAGGGTTACCTAGGGTGGGTTGGGTTTTGTTTCAACTTTTTGTTTGTGTTTTATGGAAAACTGTTTAATTTTAAATCCTTTTTTCAAAAACCCTTCTTTCCAGTTTGGTGGTTGTAAATTGGAGGGATTATCAAGTTACTTTTGTTCTCCCTAATCCTCTTGCTCTCAGTCCAGCTAAGAATAAGGTTGGTATTATCTCCAATAGGGAAGTCATATGGCCCTGTCACCTATCTCATCTAGACCCAAGCCAGATCCAGACTGGTTCAGTTACAGCCAGGATACCTAGAGGACCCAGCTTCACAGCTAAATTCCAATCACCATTTGAAGCACTACTGTACCTATATTGACCTTATTCGAATTTTCTAAGCCGAAACCTGGGATAAGATACTTCAACCCAGTAGTGTTATCTCATGTTTTCTGTATCTTACTTTCCAACATATGTTTCTTTAAATCTACTATTTGTCAAACTGCAGGAAACTGCATAACAGAATCAAAACCCCTCTCCAAAACCATAATTATTTATCATTGTAAACAGACCAACTATTTGAAAAAATAGAAAATCAGGTAACTATGGGCATGAGGTTGTAAAGATTGTGCTCAGGCATTCACATTACTCTTTGGCACATTCAACTAAGAACAAAGTACCTCAACAACAGCTAGTGTATTCAAATTGGGAGATAAAGTTGGCTTCACTCCTTTCGCTGCAAAAACTTCCTCAGGGGTCCTATCACAAGCATTAAACAATTACTATCAGTTATGAACCACAAGAAATTAGATACAGAACAATCCTTACTTTAAAATATCATAAAAACACACCAAAAATTAAAGTTCAAAGTCTAAATATTTAATATTTGATGAAATCCTTCCATTCTCATCAACCCTTGCTCTTTGTGGATTTTGTTCCCCCAACATGGCGATTTGTATTGGTTTCTTGACCACTACTTCATTTTGTTTTTATTGCTTTCATTCCTTTATTCTGCTTTCCTAGGATGATCCCTTCGTAGAACTTTGTATTGTTAACTGACGTTTTCTCAAGTTCCATTGACCTACTTTTGGTTGCTCATACACATTAATATACTTATCTACAAGACTAAAACATTCCATAACATGGATATTTCAATACGTCTAAATAATTTGTAACTACAAAATCCTTTAGTAGTCATTTTTTGTGATTAGTTTTCTAAGGGTAAATTTTGGCACAAGCAATCATGTGTTCAAGTTTTCAACTACATATGAACCATTTTCTACAATAATCTATACTTTGATGGTTTGATTCAAATTATTTCAGCTGTAACTTTTACTTAAAGAAAATGTCTTGTTGCATTAACTTACCTGGCAACCACTGGCTGTGGCTTAAACCTGTCTTCTGGATCACTGCACAGAGTAAAATTGCCATAAACTACACAAGCTCTTCCATGAACCAACAAAAGGAAGTGAGAAATGAAAAGGTTCCACAAACCATAATACTTCATATGTAACAACTGCATACCAATAGCAGCAATCCTTTGGCCATCTTGAGACTTTTAGTTTACTTGAATAAAATACCTTTGGACACAAACGACTGCATCCACTTTGTTAGAGCGTAGCATCTCCATAGCAATAGTGGTCACAATACCTGTCCACTGTGCTCCTAGAATACAAACCAACCACCCATTCAACATAGATACCAAATTGCAAAATAAAATGCAGACAATTTTCCAGGGAAAAGTTGCCATAAATTACAAATTGAACCATAACATTAATATGGGCACCATAGTTTCAATATCTGTACATTGTAAATGCTAATTGGAAATTTTCAACAAACCTAGTAAATTAACAAAGATTTGTCACATTCATAATTTTCCACATAAATAAATTTTCAGATTAATATGACTCTGGTTACAGTTCTTATTGGCAATCGTGCTCTCTATATGTGAACAAATTTATGATTTCTCATTACTTTAATGATTGTTTGCATCTCTCTGCTAGAATACTCTTAATTCTACACGTCAGATGTTTTGTCCCCTGGATTACTCCTGCAATCCAAATTTAACTAAGAAAGGTGGAAGTATAACCTCATTTTTGGATAAGTTGGAACATCCTTTCAAATCTCATGTGTATGAAGCCAATAGACTACCACAAGCTGTTTTGTCCAATTATTTATGTATAGGAGAAAATTGATAGTAAACACCCTATTTGCATCTATCTCCGTATATTTTTGGATCCTTTTTCAATCCATCAATAAAAGAAGTTTTGGAAAATGTTGATATTTTTTTCATTAGATTTTTTTTTTTGAAATTGAAAATTCAGAGGGTAGGAGATATCAAAATTACCACAACATTTGTCTTCCTTATTGGGCTCTAAAAAATATATATAACAATCTGTGTTGATCCATCACAAGTCAAAATTATAAGAAAAGTAGAAAATATAAAGGATAGTCAATCCCACTTGAGATGAAACTTGCATCTTTTAAAAAATTGGCGAGTGTCTTCCAATTGGCATAGTCAAAACAGAATGGCAAACATTAATATTGAAAAATACACATTAATCCATAAGTGGATGATCCAAGTCAATTCAATAACTGCTTAGCAGGGAAAAAGTCAATTCAAAGGAAATATAGCAACATGTGAAAAATCATACAGATGCCTTCTTACTTGCCATTCGGTTAGTATTCATAATCATCTATGATTAATAATTTAATAATAAACAATTGTGGGATATATAGAAAACTCAAAAATAATGACTATGAAGACAGCCTCCAATTTTCCATCAGGGAATAGGCTCCATGGAAGTTTCATAACAGCAATCAATACATTCACTTTTCCATGGACCACCAATGCATTCAAATTTCATAAATTATAAAAAGAAATATAATTGCTGCATCTGGCTACCTTACCAATAGCTCCTTCCCCTGCTACCATGATTCTGAAGCCGATCACCCCTTCCACCTTCTCTCCCACCAAGCCTCACCTACCTTGAGGCAAACCTGGAAGAGCCCTATTTACAAGTTGGGTTGGTGGAGCAGCTTCCCTGTGATTTTTCTTAGCTCTACTGTCAGCAGCAGTATCACTGCTTACAGAAGTATTTCATTTCATCCCAGCAGCAGCTGAGGCCATGGTTACCACAAGTTTTAAAGATTCTTTCCAAGAGAGGTTTATTTTCTTATCTCCAATGAAAGTCAGAGACTTTGAATGAAGTAGCTGAGTCACGACCAATATATTATTGTAGGCTTTTAAGGCAGTAGCTGTATTTTGTTTCTTCAATTTTACCCTCACCTTGGAAGCAGCATCCTTAGCAGCCTCCATGCTCTGAAGAGAAGCCCTTGGAAACAAAAAGAAGCAAAACCCCATGTTGAGAAGAATATTGTAAGTGTGATAAAGATTTTGAAACCCTAAATTACCATAAACCCTGAAACAGCCATCTCTCCCAAATACCTAAAACCCTTAGTGTGGCATTATTCCTTTCTGATCGAAGTCTACAACCACAATGAGTAACAATTGTTTTTTTAAATAAATATATACATGCACCTGTAATATGACAGCAGTTAACACAAAATAATTATGGTTCCAAACCTGATGTATGATTTTTCCCTAGGAAAGTATTCCTAGGGTTTCTGAGGTAGGGTTATAGAGTGATGGACTGCAGTGAAAAAGGCCCCTGAGATGGCAATGTCTATGTAATCAACATTAGATTTGCGACTGCAACTGTTGTTCACAAAGCTTGTCAGAAAGGTATAAAATTGTTGATTCTCCTTATTCTCTACTGTCTTCAAGTAATAAGCTTATCTGTGTACCATGCATAACAATGCTGTTTTGGATCTGCATTTGACAGAAAATAAACCATATAAACAAAACTATAAGAAGAGTGGGCCTGGGGGCCAGGTTTTAAAATCTAGGCCTACTTGCATAAATGTGGCATTGAGACTTGCCTTAGCTGCAGCTTCTTCTAGGGTTTTTACTGGTCGAAAACGGTCATGATCAAGGGCATGTTTTAAGATCTTGCAGATACAATCACTTGGCCATGAACCATGGTAGAGGGGATTTACCACAGGAAAATGTCCAAACATGAAGAAAGCGCTCTTAAAGTTTTGCCACACTTTGGTACTTATACAAAGTTAGCTTCTTCAGTACAGATGCAGGCTGAATTGAATGACTTATCCAGGGAAAATGTGCACAGGTATGCTTGATCACATAATCTTTGAGTTCATTGGGATAAGAACACACCTGGTCAATTGTATCTGTCTTAGATTCACAAACATTGAGCATGGTATGATTGCATAAAAGAGATTGAATGTGCAAGTGTTTCATCTCTGGTGTGGTTAAAATCAAAATCAGAAGGGCAACACTTGATTGTGCCTGTCCAGCAATTAACCAATGAACATATTCAGGCAATGTCCAATCCAGTTGGAAAGGCAGTCAAAAATGTCAAGCAGAACATAAGAAGAAGAGCAAGATAGAAAGTTGTGGGTTCAATCAATAAAGCTGGCTCTTCCATATCCAAAGATGATGTTAAGCAGGTAGAGAAAGAATGTGCCTACAAATAAATTTGAAATGTGCTGAAGATCTGTAAAAGGCAAAGGAAAAGGAATAGCATGAGACATTTGGGTAGTAAGACATTTTTAGCAGAAATAAATCTGTTTTAAAATTCTTATAAGAGAAGATTTTTCATTTCATAGTCAAAATTCTATAGAAAATAAGTTTTCTTTCGTGCCAACAAAGGCAGCATTCATGTTTTCTTGGAACATACAAATACAGCATGTAATGCAGTTGACCCTTGACAAATTTGGACCCAGACTGCTTCAATCCTTTTAATGACAAAATGAAAAATTATATTTTAGCATTTCTGAGAAAAACAAAAACAACATTGTTTGTAAGAATCATTTTGATCTATAGCTTTGCTTCATCAATTGAATTTGTACTATTGGAATTATTGTGTTTCCTTACCTTCTGGGAGTAATGTAATGGAGCAAAAAAAATAGTTCAAAAAGAAAAAGTTGAAATGGTATTACCATCAACATTGAAGTGAACAAACTGATAATCACTTTAAAGCTGATCATTAAATCTCAAAATTTGTTCATAATTTAAAGCTATTTTTTGGGAGAAATCTTTTCTCTTCTTTCTTAGATTACCTGGACATTCATTTTTTATAAGCATACTGAGTTGGATTGAATAGTGACTTTTCAGTTCTTTCAAAATATTTGACAACGAACAGAAGGCCAAGCACAGGGAAGCCATGCATGCTTTGGACGTCCTTAATCAAGCTAGAATATGAACTGTTGTGGTAGCTTAATATATCCTAATTTGCTTCTTTAGCCTGAAGCTGTCTGTCCATAGAGCCTACAATCTCAAATAAGTATTCCTTATCTATGGTGCTTTTCAGAATATTTTCATTAGTCTTCTGTTTAATGGTAAGAAATGGCATCCAATGGCCCCGCTGAACTGGTTGAATGCCCTATTTTATACTCAGGTGATATGTTAGTATTAATCTTACATTTACAGTTTACCTTTTTGGATAAATGGCATGGATGTTAATGAAAAGAGAATAAGGATGATATGTGACAAGTACTCATAGAAAAATGTAAATGTAAGTTCTATGCTACATTAATGCAAACACTGTTAATTTGATGCAATTTAGACTCACCAATAGTGATTCATGTACACAAGAAAAGGAACAAGAGCCAACTTCATTTCTAGAATAGTTTTGAAGATTTGAACAAATAATATGGATTGTTCTGGCCATATTCAACCAAAGATGTAAATACTACCTTCCAAAGGCTCAATCTTCCGTGCATAGTTCATTTCCTCGTGTACACCAAAGTATAAATCATCCATTGAATCTTCTTTCCTACCTCTCCCATGAACTCTTGGTTCTAGAACCTGCCAAAGAGAAAGAAAATTAATAAGCATATTATAGTCTAGGGGAATACATAGAATAGTGGCATAACATCATGCAAGATATATTCTTCGTATAGAAGAATATTTATGTCTTCTTAAATTGATGAAATTTCCCTTTCAAAAAATTTCTGGCAATTCCACTAAATATTTTTTTTTTTCGACAATTCTGGTTTTCTACTTTTTCTATTGCAATCTTGAAATAAACAAATATTGATTTTCTATATTGAAATTTCACTTATCCATCCAAATTCAGAAATTTATTTGAAACAATTCATACACAAATATTCCAATCTGGAACGAATTCTGACAATTAATAATGACTGGAATGAAATACTTTAAACAGCACTTGATATTCCTCAATACTCCTGCAAATGAGGCAAGTTGACCTCTGAATTAACCTTCATAACTGCTGCAGCCAACATACAATTAGACTGCTGCAAAAAGTGTTAGTTTTAGACCAGAAATGAAAATAAGCAGAAATACAAAACACTGAACAACAGAACACAGCAAAATACCCTGAGAAAACCCTCCTCGAGGGAGAAAAACCCAGCAAAATATATCTCTTCTATATTCCAAGATTAAGAGCAGAAATCTGCTTACAACTCAGGCCCAACACAAGGCCAAATTTGATACAATAGTAGTGAAACCTCTCCTTGATACAAATGAATATAATTCTCCTTGAAATCTGATCTGCTGCTAAAGATGGCAATCTGCTGCTAAAGTGTGAACTTCTTGAAAGTGCGAATTGAATTGAGAATGAATTGATGTGTAAATGAATGATCTTCACCTTGTATATATACAAACCTAGGTGACTTCTCTTCTAGGTCGGCCTCTTAGAAAAAATAAAAAAATATAAAATATCATTTGTAAATCAAGGCTGACCTGCCTTGGGAATCATATATTTGATTTTTGATTAGGAGAAAATATCTCCCGATGCTACAAACACTAACACTCCCTCTTAGCTAGGGAGGTATTTTCCAGATATCTTTGTCATGGAGTCTCTTAACATGACACCCACAATGGCTACACCCATTTGTGGAAAAGAGTTCATCACGGAGTCTCTCAAAATGATGTCGTCATGGAGTCTCTCAACATGATGTCCACCATGGCTACTCCCATGTGTGGAAAGAAACACATGTACAAGTGTCCATCACGAAGTCTCTCAATGTGATGTCGTCATGGAGTCTCTCAACATGACGTCCATCATGGCTACTCCCATGTGTGGAAAAACACAAGTACAAAGAGTTCATCATAGAGTCTCTCAACGTGATGCTGTCATGGAGTCTCTCAACATGACGTCCACCATGGCTACTCCTATGTGTGGAAAGAACCACATCTCCGTCTCAGAGATGTACGAGGGCTTTCACCTCATATTTCTCTGTCTCAGAGAAATATGCATTATAGCAAAGCTCACTGATTCTTAGTCTACCTCTCAGCAAGGATGACATTCTCCACTACCCCAAGCTTGTCTCAGAAATATGCAAACTTCACTCTAGAAAGAGGCCTGGTGAGAATATCAGCTGTTTGATCATCAGTGCAAATGTACTTGAGTTGAATTGCTTTCCTCAGCACCATGTCTCTGATGTAATGATACGTGATCTCCACATGCTTTGTCCTATCATGAAATACTGGATTTACTGAGAGCTTCACACAGCTTTGATTATCACAATGAATCACAATTGGCTCCAATGTTTGACAAAACAATCCTGCAAGGAGCTTTCAAAGCCATACTGCTTCTCGAGCTGCCACACATGTTGCAATATATTCAGCCTCCGCGGTGCTCAGTGCCACAGAAGTCTGTTTCCTGCTACACCAAGAAATCATGGCAAACCTGTAAAGTGCCTTGACAAATTTGAAATCTAAACCCTGATTTTCTGCCTTAGGAATTTTGTCAAACACTTTTCCTTGCAACCTTCAACTTGCTGATAATTTGTTTCAGTTTGCTTGAAATGGTTTTGTTTTGATACCAATGATGCTTTGAAACTTAAAAATGATTGCAAAGTAACTAAACAAGAGACTAGGATGATATGCAACTCCTTTTTGCTCTTTTCAAATGCAAAAACATGGATTGCTGATATAAAATGCACACCTACAGCCAATAGGCATTTCTACAAACACTTGGCAAGCAATCTAAAGTGCATCTACAACAGTAAGGGATTATTACAACATTTCATATGCATTCTATTGTAAGAGATGATCACCTACAGCAATGAGCATTTTAACAAACACTTATCATGAAAACTAAGAGTGCAATGATGACTTTCAGCTTGTAGGCATTATAGCAAACACTTGCCATACAAAGTACATATGCAATGAAGAATTATTATAACAGCAAGCAACCTTATTTCTCCTTGGTTCATATAATGTCCCGATTACAAAGCAATGCCAAGACTCTTGGCTTATACAAGAATATGGTAAATCTGATATAAAATGCAATGACTTCTTATTTGCCACTACAATATGCAGCTACAGCCATTCCAATGGCAGTGACTAACACAATGTCCAAATAAGATTCAAGATAGATGCAAATGACTGATTTTATAATGCTAATGACTGTGAATGACAGCAACCTTCTATATTGTGCAAACTGAGACAAAAATGAGAACCTGATATATTCGTACGGCAGCCTCATAAGGTGATTCGATGGAACTTGATAATGATAGCAGACTTCACATATTGAATCGATCTCACTTGCTGATGAAGCCAATGACCTTTCAAATGCAGCGCCTATTCTTCTATGCCTCCAATAAAGTCTCTTGATTTTTCTCAGGATTTATCTAGGCTTCTAAACACCAAATCGTCCCTCTGCCATGGCCGCCCCTGTTCAGATCTGAAAGAGTATAATATGAAATGTAGTCTTCAAAATCGTCCTTCCTCCAGTATCGTAAACAGTCTCCAAGTCTAATTGTCAATTCAATCCTCAATGAAAATCGATATGTACATGGGCTGATATCATGAAATTGACCTTCTCCAATGGCTGCTAACAGTTTGAGGTTACCACAGAAATTATTCACCAATTCACACCAATCCAAAATTGGCCTTGGGCCACAGATTTGCCCAATGAGAAGAACTGAAATATTCTCCTCTCTCAACTAGCTAGGGTTGGTGTCACACAACCGAAACTAGCAATCTAAGAGAATTTTACTTCTCCAGCTGTGACAAGCATTCAAGCTCTCCAATATTCATAAAATGTAATTGACTCTAGGATATCTCGAATGCTCTCCAAAAGCCCCTTATAAAGAATTGACAAGAGGTTTCAAGAAGCTTCTAGAATAAATTATTATTTTATTCTTTAAGTGACTTTTTAATATTATTTTATTTTTAGTCACTTTAATATTAAATTAATTAAATATAAGGTTACTTTTTAATATTTTATTTTTAATAACCTTATAAGTAATTAATTTAATATATTCCCCTTATTGCTCTAAATTGGGGACATGACAAAACCCCAAACTAAAGCAACATCCAAAGGTGCTCTTTCTATTGGTTACACTCCCGGCCCAATCAGAATCAATATAGCCTTGTAACTTTAGATCTTCATAGGAAGTATATCTCAAGCTATATCCCACAGTGCCATGCAAGTATCTCAAAATATGCTTTGCAGCAACTAGATGTATTTATCTTGGCTCACACATGAATTGACTGAGAGCACTCACAGCATAACAAATGTCTAGTCTAGTGTTGACTAGATATGTTAATGATCCAATCAATTGTCTATACATGGCGAGATCTACCAAATCTGAACCAGCTGCAGAGTCACTCAACTTCTTCAAATTTGTCTCCATAGGTGTAGACATGGATTTGCAATCCATCATCCCAAATCTCTTCAAGATGTCTATAGTGTATTTCCCTTGACTTAGAATAATTTCATTAGGTCTTTGCCACATTTCCAGCCCCAGGAAGTAATGCATAAGAGCAAGATCCTTCATCTCAAACTTGGAGGCTAACTCTTTCTTGCATTTGACAATGAGATACTCTACTCCAATGAGAAACAAATCATCAACATAAAGAACCAATATCAAAGCCTCACCATCAACTACCTTGAAGTAAAGATTGGAATCTGCATCATTCTTGGAGAATCCCAAGCTCAACAAATATCTATCAATCTATTCATACCATGCTCGAGGTGCTTGCTTAAGGCCGTACAATGCCTTCTTCAATCTGCATACATGAGACTCCTTCTCATGAATCACAAAACCATCTGGCTGCTCAATGTACACGTCTTCAATCAAACCATTAAGAAATGCAGTCTTTACGTCCATTTGATGTAACTTCCAGTCTTTAGCGGATGCAATAGCAATAATTATCCCGATAGAAGTGTATCGAGCAACAAGAGCAAATGTCTCCTCATAATCTATTCCCTCTTGAGAGAATCCTCTTGCCACAAATCTCACCTTGTGCTTCTCAATGCTACCATCAACTGCATACTTGATTTTGTAGAGCCATTTGGAAGATACAACTGATTTTCATTCAGTTCTTGGAACAACATCCCATACATCATTCTTGATGATAGACTGATATTCTTTTGTCATTGCATCTCTCCATACCTGCTGGTTGGATGCTTCCTCAAAACTGGAAGGCTCAGAATCAATGATGCGACTTATCAATGCCACATAACCTGGAAACTTCAGCGGTCTCTTGCTTTCCCTAAAGGTGCCTCGAGGAGCTACATACTTTTCTGCCTCTTGCATAGTTTGTCGAGCCCATAGAGGCCTCTTCCGACCTACAACAGTATCTCTAGGCCCATCAATTGGTTCTATAGGATCAACTGGATCAATAGGCTCGACTAGTTTGCTAGACTCCCTCTGAATGTTAGGAGTATGATCAGGAGATATGTCCATATCCTGAGGAGTCTTCTGCTTTTCACTATCTATCTCCATGAAAGACCCTTTAGATCTTTTGAAGGCTACTTCCTCTTCAAAGGAGACATCCCTGCTGATCTCAATCTATTTCTGCCCTGGAATATAGACTCTATAGGCCTTTGAAGACTCACTACATCCCACAAATATACCCTTCTTGCCTGAAGGTTATAGCTTTGATCTTTTATCCTTGGGCACATGAATGTAAACAGGACTATTGTGACCTTTTGGCTTTGTTTTCTCTCTCTGTTTCTCTCTTTTTGCTATCTACCTTTCTAGGGATGTGCTCGTCTTTGAATGTCAATTGAAGTTTTGGCCAAGTTTGTAGAATTAGGGTTTGCATTTCTCACGTCAGTTTGAGGTCAAATCAAGTTTGGCTATTGAAATCTAAGACTAACATTATTGTCAGGAGGCTACAAGCAGTTTGCCACTGAAGTTTCATTGAATTCAGACAACTTGCTATTTTTAGTAAGTGCCTAATTTGGGACATTTTCTTAGCACTTTTGAAGTTCCAACTATCACACTGCATCCAGGGCACGTCAAGCTATCTGCCTACAAATTTTGAGCTGAAACGGACAACTTACTATTTTTAGCAATCTTGCCTTCAAGGGCCACTTTCAGGGTTTGCATGTTGGACTTTCAGATGTATTTCTGGAGATTCTTTGTGGGTTTTTCGAGACTTTCGCAGTGATATAGCATGCAAAACGAGATGATGACTTTCAATGATTCGGGCTTTAGAGGCTATTTTTGGGGTTTGCATGCAGGATTTCTCAAGGCATGTCAGCATATTCTTTTTGGGTTTTTCGAGAGCTTCGCAATGAGGTAACATGCGAGCAGAGTTGATCACTTTTCCGAGACTTGCTATTTTTGGCCAGTGCTCGCATGTTGATGGTTTTTTTGGGTTTTTCTAGGTTTTTTGAGATCTCTCAGGCAGTGTGACATGCAAACTCATCCAGCAGCTGATTTTTCACTTTTCCAACCCCTTACTATTTTTAGCAGGTCCATTCCGGCAGTTGCCGAGCACATCAGTATCACAAATAGAGCAAAGTGCAACAAAAACGGAGTCAAACAGAGGTCGTTTGATCGACATGCAAGTCAAATTAGGGTTTCCAGCTTCGGGACCCAAAATGAGGGGTTAGATGCCAGAATTTTCGAAAACAGGTGTATCCCACTGTGATCAGTATCTTTCAAGTTATCCACCGGTAAAATTTGAAGGCAATCAACGTACTTACTATTATAGTAAGCCACGTGTGAAACAAGCTATAAATAGTAAGTCAGCATTAGGCACCAATGTGAACAGGCAAGTCTACTGAAGAGGGTCACATCATTCAAATTTCAAGATAAACGGAGTGTGGAAGTCTCAAAATCAAGCAATTGCTATAAATAGTAAACCACCTCCAGAAACATGCTATAAATAGTAGGTCAGCGCGAGGCATCAATATGAACAAGTCAAACAAGTGATGAGGAACCCATGGCGCGAATTTCAGATCAAACAGAATTGCCAAGGTTCGAAAATCAAGCGCTTACTATTTTTAGCATGTCCATGCAGAGGAATTAGGGTTTCCTAAAAGTAAGGCAAAACACGATAGTCGCGCAGAGGCATCATCCAGTCACGATCAACATCCTCAAGGCAATCCACTCACAAAATTTGAGCTCATTCTGAGCAGTTACTATTTTTAGCAGGTTACTAAAAATAGCAGAGGCAGGCATGCATCAGGCATCAACAGCTCGGCCATGTCACGAGGTTCAAAGCAAAGTGAAAATCAAGCCTTCTAGAGCTAGAAATCAGCTTGAATGGCAAAATTTGAGAAACTTTCTAAAAATAGCAGGTTAGGGCAAGCTAAGGGCATCATGAGGTTAGACAAAAAGCTGCAATAAGTTGAAAATCCATCTAATTCTGGCAAATTGGAAGTAGACATGGTGAAATGCGCCCTTGAAGTTGAAGATTGATAGAAAATTTTCTAAGTCCTCAAAATTAGAAGCTCTAGGGTCAAAATGCGCCCAAGGAGAGGAGGAAGTGATTGAAATTTGTCTAAGTCATCAAAATTTGAAGCTTGACCCTAGAAATGCGCCTAAGATGGGAGATAGAGTGTAAATTTTTCTAAGTATGGCAAATTTGAAGCTCCCTGCCCCATATGCACCCTTGCAAGCTTGAAGGGAGCAGAAAATATTCTAAGTGTGGCAAATTTGAAGCTCAAGGCCTCATATGCGCCCAATGAGAAGAGGAGGTGATTGAAAGTTGACTAAGTTTTGAAGATTGAAAGAAGGGACCTCCATATGCGCCTAAGAAGAGGAGAGGGTGGTTAAAAATTTCTAAGGCATTAAAATTTGAAGCTCCACCCCTACAATGCGCCTTGCCTTGCATGGAGAGCTTGAAAATAATCTAAGTATTCAAAATTTGAAGCACAGCCCCCTATATGTGCCTCAATAAGAAGAGGAGGCCTTGAAAATTTCTAAGGCATTCAAATTTGAAGTAGACCCCCTCATTTGCGCCTTTGACTTGGAGGAGACTTGAAAATCTACTAAGTATGTGAAACTTGAAGCTCTACCCCTTGAATGCACCTTTGACTTGGAGGAGACTTGAAAATCTACTAAGTATAGGAAATTTCAAGGAAGACCCCTTGAATGCGCCTTTGACTGAAGGGGTGAGTTGGAAAAGATTCCAAGTGTTTTAAAATTGGAGTAGACCCCCCTCATTTGTGCCTTGACTTGGAGGAAGACTTAAAGAATATTTTAAGTGTTTCAAATTTGAAGTTGGACCCCCCAAATGCACCTAAGTTGGAGGTTGAAGTCAGAAAATTTTCTAAGGCATAGAAACTAGAAGTAGCACATGCCAAATGCGCCCTTTAAAGATTGAAGCAATTTGAAAATTTCTAAGTACGGTAAAATGAAAGCTCCTGCCCCCATTTGCGCCTTGACTTGGAGATGCCTTGGAATTTTTCTAAGTATTGGAAACTAAAAGCTTGAAGGGTCATATGCGCCTAAGGGTTGAAGAAGAAGTTTGAAATTTTTCTAAGTGTACAAACTTGAAGCAAGCCATGGCAAATGCACCCAAGCTTGAGTGGAACTTGAAAATTCTTCTAAGGTAATAAAACTAGAGGTTTGAAAAGGTAAATGCACCTGGCACAACATGAAGGAGTTAGAAAAGTTTCTCAGTACTTGAGATTGAAAGCTCAACACTTCAGATGCACCCTCAAACAAGAAGCTACTTGGGATTGTTCTAAGTATGGCAAATCAAACCTCAAGGTGATATCAAAAGTCTTCTAAGACTTGGACAAAATGAAAACCCAAAGAGCTAAATGCGCCTATCTTGAGGAAGGTGGAATGTGGAGACTCTCACCTCAAGTACGCCTAAAGGAGAAGTAAGAATAGACTTTGGTGAGAAATCTTTTTCAAAGGTTGAAAAATAAAAAAATTAAATGTACCCCTTCGTTTGTAGACTCGTGGATTTGATGTTTTCTGAAGGGAATTTTCTTTTGGGTATTGGACATCTTTGACAAGGAATGGATTTCAAAGACTTCCACAACTCGCCAAGGATTTTGGGATGAAGATTTTGATAAGCACTTGAATAATGAAATTCCCTAAGTAAAAATTTAAAAAAATTCTAAGGCAATAAGGATAAAGGATGTTGTTGAAATAAAATGCCTTGGTTGATGAATTTGAAGTTGATTGCCTAGGTGAATTTGCTCAAATTCTTCGTGAAGATAGTCTTGTTGAGCCAGAGATGAATAAAATCAAAGTTGTCAACACCTCAACCGGTGAAAAAAATTTCTTGAAGAAGATGCAGTTGAAGTTAACACTTTCAAAAGAAGATTTTAAAGGCTACATCTCTTAAATACACCCTTGAGGAGGATGAAATTTGTCCAAGGCATTGAAATATGATGCACATGTGTTATATGCCCAGCCTACAAATATTGAAAAATCAAGAAGAAAGCAAAATTGGCTAGAGAAAAATGATGAACCCTATCAGATCCGGAGATCACTCAGGCCTTAGGAGTCAAAGCATGAAAATCAGGTGAGTGAAGTGAATTTATATTATGAAGTGTTTTGATGCTCTTCTCCTTGCTTGTTTTCAAGGGTGAACACCGAGGCCAAGGCATGGTGGCTTGAGGAGATGAAGCGAGTACTTGGAGGAAATGGCTAAGTGTTGAGACCTAGTATGTGCCCAACTCAAGTGGCAAAGAAGAAATGTTTTCAAAGCTTAGGATGGAGGGAAAGATGGAAACCCAAGCGTTAATGGTCACATCAAGTACTTCAAAGTTGAAGAACAACATCAAGGAGGAAAATCATCGTCGAGTAGAGGAAAGAGGTTGCAGGCTTGAAGTTAGATCAAGGATGTTCCCATCGTATCCATTCAAGGGGTTGAAGCAAGGACGACCAAACTCATCGAATTTGTAGTCGAGAAGAGGAACAGGAACAATGTGAACGCGTTTCCAAACGAGTCTTCTAAAAGGATGGTGGGCATTAATTGCTCATTTATTACCCCACTCTTCTTGGTGGCGGTTTGTAGGGTTAGGGTTTATGTGGCTCAATCTGATCCCTTCATTGTAATTGAATCTAAGTCGTCCACTAGACTTGGCCAGCTATATAAAGGGACATTCCCCCTCATTTGTACCTCATTAGAAGTTAGAATAGCAAAGAAAAAAATAGAGAGAGATTGATAGAATAGAAGGTAGCATAGTTTGATAGTTTAGCTTAGACTGAAAAGGAAGGAAAGTCTTCCCTTTGAATACTTTGTAAGAAGTTGTTGTGAACACTTTCATAATAAAAGAGTTTTCATTGATGGTGATCTCTTCTTTGTTATGAGTAGCTAGCGAGGCTTCTTCGTCCTTCCAATTCACGTAGAATCTTGAAGTAGCTTAAAGTAAAGTAGATTTCATTTCATGCAAGTACTTAGTAATTGTGGAATGTGGTGCTCGATTTGAACAAAACTTCGCTTATCCATACCACTAGCGGGCTCACTGACGGTGGGTTCGCCTTGCATGGTCAACTGGAACATCGTGAAACTTAACTTCGATTATGATTTATATGTTGGCATGCATCATTGTGATGGTGTCTTCATGCTAGATCGTGATTTGAATACCTTTGATTACTCCTCTGAAGATTGCACCGGTTTTGTGGAAGCTGTCCAAAGCTAGGCAAAGCAAAGCTCAGTTGAAGTCTGCAAGAATTGATTGCCATGTCCCACGCCTTAGAGTAGATTAGAACCTTCTTATCCCTAAACTTATATAAATTCAATTCATTTCTGGTTAGTATTAGGAAACTTGTGCTTACCTGCCGAATCATTCAAACCACGTGAAGCCCTTAATCTGCTGTCTGTTGTTAGTTGTCGAACAATTGCGTAAGTCCCCTTGAAATACCAGCAAAATCACATCAAGCCAACGGAGACTATCCAACACCTAGAAGGAACCTTGGAGTTGAACGCACGAACTTTCTCGCAATCTTAGCGTGTTGGATACTTTGATCAAGAGAGAATAGGGTAGCCATTGGCAACTTTATTCTATGTTGGTGAGGTCACGAAAATCACATCAACAAGGACAACCAAAAATTCTTAAATGACTAACCTCGGGTTTCACACCTGTGAAGGCCTCTTCAGGAACCATGTTTCCCAATATTCGATGAGGGCTTTTGTTCTAAACATACACAGCGGTTTTGGAAGCTTCTACCCATAGGAAGGTCTGTAAATCTTGATCATGAATCATAGCCTTGGCTGCCTCAACTATGGATCTATTCTTTCTTTCGGCAACTCCATTTTGTTGAGGGTTGTACAGAACACAAAACTCCCTCTTGATCCCTGCCTCAATACAAAAATTACAAAAACCTTCAAAAATGTATTCTCCTCCATTGTCTAATCTCAAAACTTTAATCCTTTTCCCGGACATGTTTTCAACTTGAGCCTTGAATTCTTTGAATCAAGTGTGCATCCTCTGCAAATTCCATCGTGCTCCAAACTGAGCTTTGGTAGACCAGTAACCACCTTCTCCATAGATGGAAGAGCTCTGAAGTGTAAGTGAGCAAGTCTCTTGTGCCATAGCTCACTCAAACTGATAGAGTCGTGCAATAATAACTGAACTGGAAAAATAGAAAGTCTGTATAGGCTCTCTTGACAAACACCAATCACACGAGCTGATTTGATATTAGAGTTCTTAGGCCAAGCAAGAACTTTCCCTTCTAAAAAAGCAACCTGGTACCCTTTTTCCTCCAATGTTGAAATTGAGACAAGATTTCTTTTGATCCCTAGTACAAACAAGACATCACTCAAATAAAGAGGGATGCTTAAATCTAGCTAAAGAGAGGTGGTCCCAGCTCTTTTTATGGAATAACAAGCATCATCTCCCATTATCACTTGCAAGTTGGTTTCTCTTTCTACCAAATCCGTAAGATGCTCTTGGTATCCTGTAATGTGTCGTGAAGCACCACTATCTATCAACCAAGTGTCACTGTCAATGGAAACATTGCTAGAAAGAGCGTAGATGGATAGAAATCCCCCTAAGTCGTCTCTAGATTCCTTTTGAGGTGATACATCATCAACATCTGCAATAGAAGCATGTTGCTTAGGTTTTGATATGCAATCTCGAGTATAGTGACCAGACTTGTCAGACCTGAAACACTAAATGTGAGAGAGGTCCTTCTTCTTCTTTGGTTCTAGAGCAGAATCTGATTTTTTGTCTTTATTCCTATTGAAATTGCCTCTTCTCCCTTCTCTTCCTTTCCTTCTAGAAGCTTGAGCAGGAAGGACATGATTGATTTTCTTCATTATGAGAGCTTCGTCCGTTTCCTCTTGCTACCAATCTAGATTCCTCTTGAATGCAATCAGCTCGAAGACGATCAAACTTGGGCAACTTAGATCTCCCACTGATGCTTTGAATAAAGGGCTCCCAAGATTGAGGAAGACCATGTAATGTCCCCTTCTCAAATGTGATCTTTCCAGTTGACTATTGGCCTATTCCGGAGACCCATAGGCTACCCGGATGGTGAAATTAGGGTTTCCTTTTTTTGAGGAGGTTATTGCTTGAAGTTTGGAAATTGGATTGTAGATTCTTTTTGGGTTTTCAGAGAGCTTCGCAGTGGTATAGTCGGTTTGGTGTTTCGAGTAACTTCATGAATTTACTATTTAGTAAATTCTATTTCTGGTAGTGGTTTCTGGTAGTGGTCCTATTGACGGCAGTGCGATTGGC
This sequence comes from Sequoia sempervirens, assembly GCA_007258455.2. Lineage (NCBI taxonomy): Eukaryota > Viridiplantae > Streptophyta > Pinopsida > Cupressales > Cupressaceae > Sequoia > Sequoia sempervirens. The sequence goes on along the minus strand of VDFB02289690.1, from coordinate 36,447 downwards.
TCTCTTCTTCAGCCAGTACAGTTGGTATTGGGATTTTTGGCCTCTTGGTGCAATTTTTATGGAGAGATAATGTTATATTTTAATATTATAACCCCCCTTGGTCTAGCATTATAACTTTATGTTGTTTTAAAAAGGGGGACTTTATGGGTCAATGCTTCATTAAGAGATATTTCATATTTTAAGGCCAAATTATGGGTTAGTGAAAGTGGACACTTGCTTGAGGAAAGATTGATTTTTATAAAAGGTGAAATATCATATTAAGAGGAAAAGGATGCCACCTTTTGGAGGGAAAAGTGTTGAATTCAAATTTGATTTTGGGCGCCCTTCTTGAAGTTTCTAAAAGACTCTCCTCATGTCTTTATATTCAGGCCTCATCTCTTCATTTGGCATCTTTTGTCTACCATACTGTTATGCTGCTGGAATGACTTCAGGCAAGCTTCGAGGAAAGAAAGCATACCTCCTAGCACTTGGCTCATCTTCTTGCTTGAAAGATAGCAACAAGTTGAGGGTTAGATTGTAGTTGAGTTTCCTTGCATTGTGTTGTTGATGTTTAAGCATTTTGTCATATTCTGGAGTTCCTGATATTGCATTGTTGTAGGTGGTTTTTCATTCATATATCAAAAAATTAAAAAAATATTGTTCTGGGTGTTTGTCAAATCCTCTTCTCTACTTGGGGCGACCCTATTTGCACGTTTGTGGATTTTTTAATGGAGTTTATGATTTTTTCTAGCTAAATCGCCTTCCAAGAGGGTCGTACCATTCTGATGTTGCTTTGGGATTTGTGCAAAATAAATAGAGGTTGTTTTGAGAGGTCTTTGGTATTCATTTTGGGCGCCATCATCCCTAGAGCAATCTGCACTTGATTTCATGTCATTAGGGTGAGATTTGAGCAAGATACAAGCATTTAAGTGAGTTGCCAGGTTGCTGGTCTATCATATCAGTCCTATATAAGTGCAGAGTTGTGTGAAATCTGAGTCTAGATAGGCTTGTGGAGTATTGAGGAAGTTTGATTTACCTTGCAGCATTGAAGAACTTGAATCAATGAGCTTTGACTAACATTCTATCATATTGTAAGCTGATTAGTAGTACTATCAACAATTCTCCTCTTTATCTCTCATTTTCTCTATTGTACTTCCCACTGAATAAGTGGAAGAGGCTGGCTTGCCACCTATTTACTTTCAGTTAGTAGTTATAGGGACCCTCTGACCATATGCTCGCCATCACTCAGCGCCATTCTTGGTTAGGGTTACTTCAGCTCATCATGCATTGATCCTCTGACCATATGCTCGTCTGTCCCAGACGCATTCTTGGTTAGAGTTCCTTTCCAGTTTGCTTATGCATTAGATCCTCTAACCAATGCTCACACCTTGCCCACTTCGGGATCCTGGTGTACATTCTGGTTAGAGTTGCTTTCCGCATCATTTTGGTTTAGAGCTAACTTTAACGGGTGCGTGTTGATTGTAATTGCATTTGAAAAAACAAAAACAAAATTAGTATGGTTCATTATAGACCATTCAGTGCCAACATAACCAAATCTCTATCTTCAACTATATCTCCAATAGTGCATAGTTGATCTCTCAAATCAAAAATCTTCATGAAGAAGGAAACGACTGAATATAAAGACATGAGGAGAGTCTTTTATATTGTTGTTGCCTCAAAGCAAGGGCTCTGTTGGTATTGTTGATCTCATACAATCCTTGTAGAGTTGCGAACATTTCTTTGGCTGACTTTATCTTGGAGATAATTGGAACTAGATGATCCTTCACTGAGTCTATCATGATCTTCCTAGCCTTCATGCCATTTTTCTTCCATTGAGTTTTCTTTGCATCATTGGATGGTTCAAGCACATCACTTTCCATGAAATCTAGAAGATCATTTTCTTCTAAGGCAATGAGAACTTTGAATTTCCAAGAGTTGAAATTTGATGCTCCATCAAGCCTATCTTCGACCTTGACTTCGTTCACCATCTTCAATACTTTGATAGACTGCCTTAGATAAGGAGAAGACTTGACTGCTTAAACAAATTTGATATGATCTTGCTTAAACCCACTCTGATACCATCTTAGTTTAGACCAGAAATAAAAATAAGTAGAAATACAAAACACTAAACAACAGAACACAGAAAAATACCTTGGGAAAACCCTCTTTCTCGAGGGAGAAAAACCCAGCAAAATATATCTCTTATATATTTCAAAAATAAGAGCAGAAATCTGCTTAAAACTCAAGCCCAACACAAGGCCGAATTTGATACAATAATAGTGAAACCTCTCCTTTATACAAATGAATATAATTCTCCTTGAAATCTGATCTGCTGCTTTTTGATGTGATTTTTATGACTGCACCAATCAGCAGAACGAAATTGTCCAAAGGCTACTCCATTCTCTCTTGATCAAAGTATTTTGTGCGCTAAGATTGCGAGAAAGTTCGCACGTTCAACTCCAAGGTTCCGAAATACTTGGAATACCCTCAGTTGGTTTGATGTGAATTGCTGTTTTCACGAGGGGACTTACACAATTGTTCAGGCTACTTGCAGTTAACAGTAAATGGATGATTGGAAGGGACTTGTATAATGTGGATGATTTGGCAATAAGTACGTTTTCTTAAAGCTAACCAGGAATAGACTGAAAATAAATGAGTATAAGGGAGAGGTAGTTCTAAATTCTATCCTAAATGCAAGATATGTGGAGCTTGGTTTTAGCAGACTTCGACCGAATTTCACCTAGCCTCCCGTCGGGCAGCTTCAGCAAAATTGGTGCAATCTTCAAAGGGATAGCAAAAGATATTCAGATTACAATTTAGCATACATATACCATCAGGACGACGCATATAAGTATACAAATCACAATCGAAGTTAAACTCAAGATAATTTCCAGTAGACCACGCAAGGCGAACTTGTCATCAACAAGCTGCTAGTGGTATGGAATGAAATGAAGCTACCTCAATAAAACACCACACATCAAAGTAAACTACTTGCATGAGATGAAAATTATGTTACTTTATGCTACTTGGATCCGAAAGGATGAAGAGACCTTGCTAGCTATCCATGATAAAGACGAATTCCACCATCAATGAAAAGATCTATTATCATGAAAGTTTTACACAACAATCTCTACAAAAGTTTTCAAAGGGAAAAGTTTCCTTCTCCACACTATGCTAAGCTATCAAACAAAATGCCTCTCTGCTCTAGCCTCTACTCTAATCTCCAATCTCTAGTCTAATGAGGTACAAATGAGGGGGACTCCCCCTTTTATAGATAGCCCAGTCCAATGGATGGCTAAGATTACAATCAAAAGAGTGGCTAAGATTAAGCCACCTCAGCCCTAACCCTAAAAACTGCCAGAATGGGGAGTGGTGCAATAAATGAGCAAAGATTCCCACTCACTCCCAAAATAGTAAAGGCAATTAATGCCCATAATCAGTCTTCTAGAAGATCATCATCCAGTAGTGCATTCCCATTCTCCTTCTCTCTGGCTGCAAACTCAATGAACCTGCCAAGTACAGCCTCAACCTCCTAAACTGAAATGGGTGGAATGCAATCAAGCTGGAACTCTAACACCGTAACTGACTGTTCATGCCTTGCACAAGATTTTCTCCAAGCAACTAAGGAATCTTGCGTGCTCTGGATCAAGGTGGAGAAAGTAGAAGTGTTATCAAAATCATCTTGTACGAAGGTCTTCACCTCTGCAAAGAAAGGCACCAGCCTACCCCTCAAATTATCAACAATCACCTCATCTGGATTCAACCGCCTAGCAAATATAGCCTCGAAAGTATTCTGGACTCCATCAATGATATTGGCCATAGCCTTCCGTACTCTAGTCGAATCTGCCTGTGCTACGTTGAAGAAACCACGTCCCGTGATGGCTGAAGAATACCATCTAGAAAAGTCATACCTGTCATTCTCCTGAATGACCCCTCCATCAATCAGCAACCGTAAAGGAACATGTCTCAATGCCTCAAGACGCTGAATTACTTTGCTCTGATAAACAGAAGCATCACCCTAGGCCTGATCAACTGCCTCCATCCGTGCCAAAATACTAGAAGCCTGCTGAAAAGCAAGAGCAAGGTCTTCCATAAATTTTTCTGTCTCAACACGAACTCCTGTAACCCATTTGTCTGCCTCTTGTGCCATCTTCCCCAACTCCAACAAGCCACTGATCGACTCTCTAGGTATCTCCGCTGGAAGTTCTATTACTGGAATCTCCTGCCCACGAGGACGAGACAACTGCTGCGCATATCCTATCAAAGCCTTATGCTCTCTTTTCAACTTCTTGTACTTTCCTTCCTTTTTAAATAATTTGTCCTTGAGGGCGTGGTAGGAGTTATCACACTCCTCTATAATCTGTGCACCTGTGGGGCGTCCTAACTCCAAAGTTGTGACCACATAGTTCTCGAGTACTGCTTCATCTCAGTCACAATCAACCTATGGCACGGCCATGTGAAGGGTGCGGGAACCATCCTCATCAGTTGAAATCTTTGAAAATTTTCGTGCTCTCTTCTGTGGAGGTGCGCTGATCCTGTTCAAAAACTCTTCCATTTCAACTACTAGATCAATCTCTTCACTGGGGCTTCTCCTCATCCTATCTCTGAGCCAATCTAGTACTGTATACTGTATATCAAATGGTTGATGTTCGTGTGCCTCTACTTCACGGACTTGTTCAACTTCTATATCATTCTGGTGAGGCTCATCGTCCTCAAGTGGCTGAGTATCCCCTGAAACTATATCATCATCATCTTCTAAAGCCATCTCCAATTCTTGTTGAAATTGAGGGTCAGTAGTAGTCCCCTCATCATCTTGTTGATCATCTCTAGCAGGTGCGTTGACGCTCTGGCCAACTGATTCTCTCTGTGGTGGCTGATTATTTTCCTGTACCGCTTGCACCTGATTCAATGCATCTCTTTGATCAGCAAATAAAGAAACCTCCTGTATGCTTGGAGAACGTGTCTCCAATGGCGTGGGTGATTCAACTACAACTCTTGGAGGCTCCGACCGAAGAGGCTCCTGTCGAACTGGCTCTTTCCTTCTAGATTCCGGACCTCGTGTGATTTGTTTCTTCCTACTGGTGGTAGGTGTCCTGTGATCTCCCATCAAATTGTAAGTCAAAGCAATCGACCTACTCTTCAACCTGCTCACCCACCTGTCAACCCATGCTCTGGTAAATGTCAAGACTGGAATGGAAAGTGTGTCCAAGTCAGCAACCTCTGGTTCTAACCAATCCGGGAGTGGAAGTGGAGTATCTCTCACTGCTTCATAATTTGGATGGACAACGTCCATGTCCTCATTTACCTGGTCTGGTACCGAAATGACCTCACACTCCCTGATCATGTTTATTGGCAACCGAGAGAACATTCTTTTCCTGACCTCAACCTCGTCCAACGCATCAGCCCAATAATCCTCAATATTTTCCTTATGTTTAAATTCCTCTGACAGTACCCATTTGATGTTGTTATGCGGATCATAGTGCTGTCGGCTGGTGTGATATGAAAAGTGATAAAACTAAGCTCGCTCTCGGCTTCTCTAGCTGCCTGCAATGAAGGACACACTTCATCGAGTTGCCCATGACAATTGGGAAGTCAACACCTCCCTTCTTTTTCTTCTGAATCTTATCGTAGGCAACCAATTGCCTAGATATCTCTAACATCAATATTCTGTTGGTTGGGTACTTAGGCAGTCTATATGGATATGACGAAAATCCTTGCAGCCTTATGTAAGAAAACTTTGGAAATTGTATAAACCAGCACCCATACCTTTCAATCAATTCTTGGGCCTCTCTCAAGATCCTGTGATGCATCCGCTCCTGAAGCAATCTCGCGATGTGCATGGTGAAGGCGTCATTGACACGTTTGTAATGAGTAGTACTTGTCAAGTGTAGCTGCGAACAAGCCTCATAAATTTTGAACTAGTGAGAGCCACAACCAACAGGTTCCTTGTATGAAATTCCTCTATACTTCGTCATATGGGCCAGCATGTAAATGATGTAAGAGCCCATATAGAATGTCTTCGTTCTTCTCAAACTCAGGAGCTGCTCATGCAAATTGTCACTGATCATTTCAGCCCAGTTGACGTACTCCTTTCCTTCCAGCACGAGGTTGATGTAATAGAACATCCACGGCTTGAAAATAAAAGTTTGAGGGCAACCTCCAACCCTGCTCAACATCATAATGAGATCACAGTACTCTTGCTTCAAGTCATCTGATATAATTTGCCTCGGCAACTTCGTACGAGAGGGCTTAGGGTTGCTCATCCAGTGAGTATTGATCGTCTTCGTACATCTCTCGAATGCAAAAGCGTACATTCGCTCAGCTCACTCCCTCGATTTGTAAATCATGTTTCTATGCACTAGGATTCCGAAAGCTTCACCAATGGCGACAGGAGTGAGGTTGGCGAGCACTTGACCATCTGGTGACATGATTGACCTATGGTCCTTCTCATAGCAGTTGGCGCACTCCATCATCAGCTCCGAACATTGAATGGCTGGTGGGAAACCAGCAGCTGCATATAACCCACTTCGAACAATGTTGTGTGAAGTGTTCAAAGGTCGATGATTACCAATCCCCAGCATTCGATTCTTGAAAGTCTCTAGGTTGACAAGCCCAAGTTCGTATCTGCCAACTTGCCCAACTTCGAAGTAAACTTCGACTCTGGCAAGAAAGACTTGCTCAGCTTCTTTATAACAACTTGCCTGGATGCACCATTGTTATCCTTGCCAGTCGTCCTTGCTTCAGCCATCTACAGAACAATAAACATCCATTAGCAAATTAACTTTGAAAAATAAATAAAACACTTTTCAGGGCTGCCAGTCGACTTCAAGAAGTTGCACTATTATTTCTCGTTTGCAAACCTCAACTTCTTCAACAAATTCGAACCTTCAATACTTAGTAAGTTCTGGCAAGTAAACTCAGCAACTTCACACTTTCAGTAGATTTTCTAAGTTGGCTGCAATAACTTCAATCAGCAACTAAACTCTTGTAAATTCGAATTTCTCCAACCTCAAATAACTTAGCAAGTGCGCACTTCCTTAGCTTCAGCAACTTCGCTCCTTGAATTCACACTTCTTCAATTTCAAATCAGCAAGTTCGCACTTTTTAAACTCTCAGCAATATTCTCTTCAAATCGAAATTTCTCCACTTGCACTGGCAACTTCAAATCCTTCAGAGAAAAATTGAACCTCCTTGCACTGCAACTTCAGCAACTTGCTTCAATAAATTTCCATTTTAGCAACACTACAGCCTTCAGCAAAATTTCGAACTCCTTCAACACTTCAGTCTTAGCAACTTTCAGCAATATCAAACTCAAAGCAAATCGAACTTCCTTGCACTTGTGAAAAAACAGCGAATAACTCTCAGCTTTTATAGGAAAATCAATTTCTAGAAGAGGCTAAGTTTAGCCAGTGAATTAAATTTCCACTACTGCATTTGAATTTCCCTCCTCTGGTGTTTTTGACACTTGTCTTTCGACGTCTGGAATCTCATTCTTCTAGAAGCTCAACTTTGACTGGCATCTTTTGAATTCACTTTCGAAAATTTTTAATTTAAACTCATCAATTTAACAATTTCCATTCGCCAACCGAAGTTCTGTCTCGCAAATTTTAAATTTTAATCACCTCTGATGCTCTGGGAAACTCACCAGTGAAGAATTCAATCAAAAATATCTAGGCAATTTTACTTCAAATTCGTTGTCGAAGCATTTTCCTTTCAAAAACCATTTTATTCAAATTTGCCTTAGAAAATTTTAAATTCTCCCTTAGGAAAATTTCACAATTCGAGCACCGAACAAATTCTTCATGCTGAAGGCCCCGGCGAAGTGCGGAAGACATAGAAATCCATTTCTCATCACAAACGTCCAGTACCCAGAAGAAAATTTTCTCTGAAACGCGATGAATCCATGGGTACACAACAAACGGGTTCATTTAAATTTTTAAATTTTGAACCTTAGAAAAATATTATTCAATCAATTTTAATCCTATTATTCACATCTTGTTGCTCTGACTTGAAAATTTTTATCAATCCTGTAGTGCCAGCATCTTCTGACTTCCTCATTGGCAATTTGCTCGTGCTTCAAGAAAAAATTTCACCACCCTAGGTCTAGGCGTATTTTCTAAGGAAGAAAATATTTTGCCTTAGAAAAAATTTTGAATCACTTTGAAAGTTTTGCCTTAGAGATTTTACTCAACTTCATGCATTCTGCCTGTGAGAAAAATTATCAACTTCACTTAGAAAAATCTTCCTACAAGCACATCATACTTAACATATTTTACTTGCATCATCTTCAACGCCTTATAATATTATATTCATCACCTCAACACCTTGGGCGCATGTCCAACTTGAAGGTGAACATTAAAACTTCATCACGCCTAGCATATTTAAATCTCTCCTCTTTGTGTCTTGGGCACATATCATGTGTGAAGAGGGACAAGCCTTAAGTCTACGCCTTAGTAATTTCATCACTTGGCATTTTTAGCGCCTTACAACTTTACCTTATAGGCTTAGCATTTCCAACGCCTAGCAACAATTACATCACCTTGCATTTACTTCACCACCCTAGTCGCATATCACATTTGAAGGAGAATATTGACCACGCCTAGCATATTTCATCTTTCATCTTCACTTTTACCTTGTTTACCACCTTACATTCACTTTTACTCACTTCAACTTGGGCGCATATTAGCATGTGTGAAGGATGACTCTTGGACTTCCACGTTTTTGTCTTCACATGGCCCCATTTGGGCGCATTTAGGCATGTAAGGAGGACGAACTTTGTTGACTTGTTGACTTCTTGTGAATTTGGGCGCATTTTAGCATGGGAGGAGGACGAGTTTAAAACATGGGCGCATATTTGATGTCATGAAGGATGAAACACATTCTTCGCCACCTTGTGACCTTTCAACTTCCTTTATTTTGTCCTCACATGCCCTCATTTGGGCGCATTTTGCTATGCTTGAAGGATGAACGCCTTTGACTCCTTTCTTGAATCTTTGACCCCCTCTTGAGATGGGCGCATTTTAGCATGCATGAAGGATGGGCGCATTTGGAGGGTGGTGGAGGATATCTTGCCTTAGAAAAAAAATTTATGCTTCACACTCTCAAGGTGGGCGCATTTGGATATGTGTGCAGGATGAAAAACTTTGACTTCCTTGACTTTTTTGTTGCATGGGCACATTTGAGCCTAGGAGGAGGACGAAGTTTTATACTTAGAATTTTTTGCTAACATCTTGCTTGCATGAGGGCGCATTTTGGCTAGGCAGGAGGACGAGTTTCTTTGACTTAGAAATTTTTCATGCTTCTTCATCAACTTGGGCGCATTTGGCCATGGGTGAAGGATGAACTCCAATACTTAGCCATTTTTTCTTCGTCTTCGCCAGTTTATCCATGCCTGCTATTTATAGTAAGCCCTTCAATTCTTGCATCTCTGAAGCTCAGATTGTCTTGAGATTTTAGACACTGCATCTTCACAACCTTGTTGGCCTGTTGACACTGCCTGCTCGGGTTGGCCTACTATTTTTAGCCCATTTTTGAAGGTGGTTTGCTATTTATAGTAACTGTCTGTTTTTGATACTTCCACAACTCCGTTTGATTTGAAATTCGAATGATGCGCTCCTCACCACATGACCTGCCTGCTGACATCGGCGCCTGCAACTGATTTGCTATTTTTAGCCTGTTTCCAAAATGACTTACTATAAATAGTAAGTGCTTCGTTTGTCTTCAAATTTTATCAGCAGATAGCTTGAAGGATGCTGATCGCGGTGGTTTACACCGGTTTTCGAAAATTCTGACTTTTTACCCCTCTTTTCAGGCCTCTAAGCTGGAAACCCTAATTTGTTCTGCATGCATATCAAATGACCTCTATTTGTTCTCGTTTTTGTTGCATTGCGATCAGTTTGTGACTCTGAAGTGCTGGGAGGCGGCTGCCAGGATGTACCTGCTAAAAATAGTAAGTTCCTAAATGAGTGATCATCTCCGTTTGCATGTCACATCACCGCGAAGCCCTCGAAAAACCCATAAGGAATATGCAGACATGCAAAGAAAACCCTGACATGCAAACCCTAAAAATAGCCTCTAAAGGCTGAACTCTGAAAGTCGCCATCTCACTTTGCATGTTATACTGTCGCGAAGGTCTCTGAAAACCCATAAGGAATATCCAGACATGCGTTGAAAAACTCTTCATTTAAGCCCTAAAATTTGCTCTGGAAGCTGGACTGCTAAAAATAGTAAGTTGTCTGTTTCAGTTCAAATTTTGCACACGAGCAGCTTGATGTGTTCTTAATGCAGTGTGACTGTCGGAATTTCAAAAATGCTGACGGAAAGCTTGGAATTACACACTTACTAAAAATAGTAAGTAGTCAGAATCTGATGAAATTTCAGTGAAAGCCTGCTGGAAGCACACTGACCTCAATGTTAATCTCTGTTTTCAATTTATTCACTTCGCTTGGCCTTGAACTGACCAGGAAAGTACAAACCCTAATTTCAGATTTGGCCAAATTCGCATTTAAGCTCAATGGTGGACACATCCCCGGAAAGGCAGACAGAAAGAGAGAGAGAGAGAGACAAAAACCCAAGCCAAAAGACCAGAATGGAGCAAAAATTAGGGGGTCTCCATCTTGAATGGGGCGATGTGTGAAAAGGTCACAACACTGCTAAAGATGGCAATCTGCTGCTAAAGTGCGAACTTCTTCTTGAAAGTGTGAATTGAATTGAGAATGAATTGATGTGTAAATGAATGATCTTCACCTTGTATATATACAAACCTAGGTGACTTCTCTTCTAGGTCGGCCTCTTGGAAAAAATATAAAAAATATAAAATATCATTTGTAAATTAAGGCTGACCTACCTTGGGAATCATATATTTGATTTTTGATTAGAAGAAAATATCTCCCGATGCTACAAACACTAACAAAAAGGAGGTACAATGGGTGACATAGGTAGTGATCAGGCTTTTAATACTCCTAAATCTCCTCAAATAAGAATTGCTATCTTCCCTTATTCCAACATGCCAATTCAGAATGTGAATCGATTCCCTTTTTCTTACATCCCACGTTGAGCATTTGTGACTCCCTTTTTAGTAAAATTTCTTCCTTTCAATGAGGGGCAGCCAAGTGTAGGGGGATTCCAAGACCTGTCAAATGCTGCGGCCAGGTGATTTATGTAGTCTTTTCACCCAAATGAAGGGCGGTTAATAAAAGCCAGGTCCCACATTCACTCAACAACACCAATTTTCTTACCACCTCCATCTTTATGCCTCTCACATCTCCTTCAAGGATGGCACCTACTCCATGAACTTAAACCATTGCCTTCCTTTATTGATACATGTAGACACCTAAAAATTTCCCTAGTGTACCTAGTCCAAATCAACCAAACCTATCACCTAGACCAATTCCCCTTCACCTAATGCTCCTCACTTAACTAAATAATCCTCTTCTTTAATTATCTCCTTTTTCCATCTCACCTCGCATAAATGATTAAATAATAACCATTTTAAAGCCATTTTCCACCTCACACATGGCTAAAATAATTAAATAATATTATTATTTATGGCTATATTCCCTCAACCTATTCCAAGAAAAAAGAAGACATAAGAACACTTGTCATTATGGTTTCAATATTCTCTCCACCAAACCCAAGAATATAGGCCTCCTACATGCACATGTCCCTTATATCTCTCATGGTTACAACTACTTACCAAATATAGTAAGTGCATCCTAGCCCTTCACATTCCAACAACCTTCATCTTGACCCTCCATTCTCTCCTTGTTCCTAGGGAAATCCTCTCATTCATCCTCCACCATTGATCTCTACATCAGATCTCAACCATCTATTGCCTCTTCCAAAATTCTATAAATGGAGGCACATTCTCACCCATTCCAACATCCATCAACTTTGAGCTAAGTTCATGCTGTCAAATTTGGCAATCTTCAAGAAAAGGAGCATCCACATACCAATTATCATTGGAGCAAATCATTCAACAATGGAGGCTTTAGTAACATTTTCTTTGGTCGTTTGATGTTATGCTTTGTTTGCACTCTTTTGTTAAGCTCTATCTAGAGGTTTGTAGTGGTTTGAAACAGGACTCTAGTGCTTTGCATTTGTTTCCATTTGAATTTCAAATTATTGCTCACATTTTGGCAACTCTGCTAGGATTTTTCCCTTATCTCACTCCATTTGCATGTTTGTATGTCTCATATGGTTTTTTTGTGACTGGTTTTGCGGGTTCTTGAAGTGGTTTAGAGGTCAACTTTTTATAGGTGCGTCTAGGAGCAAAATGGAGTGCACAATTGTGTCTAGAGCGGAGGAGAAACAAAATTTGACATATAACACTTGTTTTGCTAACAAAAAAAATTAGGTGTTTGCAAGGGCATTCAAAGGTACACTTGTACCAAATTTTGTACAACCACACGGAATACATATGATTGTACAATCCATACTATACAGGCAGAGCCATACAACTACGCAAAGGAAAACAAACAAGAAATATATACAATGCTTTTTTAAAGCATATACATAGCATATTTAGACGTATATACATATGTTTTAAGCATATATACAAGGTTTTACAGGTATCTAAGAACATATACACACAACCATTGTAATGTCCCACCCCAATCTGAGTTTGGAACTGTGATTTTTTCGATTAACTCAGTTTGACAACATGAGACATTTTTTCAAACAAATAGCATGACAAAGACTGACACTAATTGCAGGATAAATGTATGTGCATTTCCAGGAGTTACATTTAGCAAACAAGGGTTACAATCTCAAACAAGAATGTCATAACTGAGTTATATCAAAACAGCGATATTTGCAAGCCTGGAACCAATGCTTTAACACCGTCTCATATATTGTAATACTCAGAAAAAATACATTCAGATATCAGATTACAATTTAGTGTTAAATACCAATTTTTTGTGCTAGTCTCACAATGCAATGGGCTGTGCCTGGTAACTGTCACAACAGACTAATAATGGACATAGCAGAAATTAAGTGGTAACCATTTGTGAAGCAACCAACCCCTTCAAAGAACCATGTCCAGCATTAAGGAAACCCGTACCAAGTGAGATGCAAACCTGACGCCAAAAGGAGAGGGTAACAGCTGTTGAAAATGGGCTGTGATAACACCTGAAAGGTTCCATGATTTCCCCAAGCTTCACACAAATCTGTGAGCAAAATTTCCCAACGTCCAAGTATATGCAACAATTAAATCTTCAAATCCTATGCCCAGCTCTAGTATGAAGACTCCCATGCTTGGATCGGATATGAGGACATTCATATATTCGCCAACTCACAAATATGATTAGCAATGAATAATTACAACCCCCACGCCCAGCTCAATGAGTTTAGTTCTTCCTTCAAAAATAATATGATCTCTATATCTATTCAACAGTGGACAATAATGAATACATTCAGGAACTCTATTCAATCTTGGCATCCTTGCCTTGCCTGGCAACTCCATGCCTACAAACACTTTTGATAATTCTTTGGAAACCCTCTGTAGATACCTTGCTTTGACAATGATGAACTATATACTTGCAATCTCCTGATAAATCATTCAAACACTGGATATTGGAGCTCTTCCTATAAATTCCAAACAATCTTTGAAGCACAATGCACAACCCCTGAAATGGAGTTGTCCACGAGCAGCCTTGGGAGATCTTTCACTCCTGTAGCGTGTTGTTCCTCATGAGGATTTTCATCCTTGATGAAGCTGAGTTTTTCAGACTCTCCAGACTACCTACAAACCCTTAACAATTTTCTCTTCCAAGATGAATGTGCAAAATGAGCTCACAAATGGCCTTTTACAAAGATTTGGGCCCCCAATATTGAATTTCCTTTTCCCTCCAATTAAAATTATTTTATTTATTTCATTTTCCACCTTATACCTCCCTTAAGTTGGCATCCAACTTTATAATATATTAATATTATTTAAAACCCCCTTATAACTCCTTAATTATAAAGCCACTTTAATTCAAACTCCCTTTTAGCTCTAAAAAGGGCCTTTTAATTAAAATAATCATAATTCGACATGCAAGGCCCTTGATTTATGCATCCATGATTTAAAACATTTCATCCTAGTTTCAATCAGCTATAACACTAAGGTGCTTTAAAAATATTTTAAATAATCTTTAGCGACCCTAGTAAAATAATTAAAATAGAGCCATTAATGCACCCATTTTACAAAAACTGCCAGAATGCATTGGAATCAGAAACTAATTGCACTCAAGTGATCCCGATGAAGAATAATGATAATTGGAGCCAACGGGATGACTTACTACAAATAGACGCCATCTCCAAGAATCTTGGAGAGCACACCAAAACCCGGAAATCACCCCAAAAAGTGGCATATGAGTCCCTCCAAACCTCTTGAACTCATTGGAATCATCAAATAACTCCTCTAATCACGTTCACACACATCCAAAAGGTCAATGCCAACTACACTACAAGGGAACCCAAAAATGGGGACATTACAACCATTCAGCATATACAAAGTCCACAATAGATATACACTTATAAGTATATACTCACACTCATAGAAGGCTATTCTCACAAAGGTCATAGACATATATATAGCATATATACTCATGGTTCTGGTTTGGCACATATCCATGCAATAAATGGAGTATATACACACCAACGGATATACTGCAGGGTGCATGAGGCACAAGCTAGGGTTTTAAAATTTGCAATTTTTTCTGTTTAACTGTTTTAAAATCAAGGAGATTAAGTCTTATCTAACAAAATTTTCGATTTTGCAAGTTTGAGTTTGTTGACTCTTTGAAATCTACAACCCATCTAAAGGCTTAAAACACTTATCAATATACTTTGAGATTTGCAAAAAAAAAAAAATTGGTTTGAATTTCATTTGTAGGTTCATGCTCAGGAAGGCAATTTTATTTTTGTTCACCTTTAGCTCCTAGTCATATTAGACTAGGAGCTCTTCTTGCCAACCAGTCGTTAGTCACATGTAGGATAATTCCATGGTCACGTCCTAACCAAAGGAGCTAAACTCTCACCCCCACCCTTAGCCCCCCTGCACCCTAGTGACTGGTCACCTAGTCGACCAAGGACCAATGGACAAAGGGCTTAGCCCTACCCAAGCCCATCATTTTTTTTCTAAATACCTTTCATTCAAACAGTCATAACTTTTGCGAAACTGATCAGATTTTCAAACTTTTAAAGGTGTTGGAAGGCTAACTCGAAGGCCTATGTAGTGGTAAAGGTATTTTGTCAAAATTTTGTTCCAAATTTTAGGAAATTCATTTAAAGTCAGAATTTTGTTTTGAAACTTCAATTGATCATAACTTTTGCATATTTCATCCATTTTCAATGTTTCTTTTTAGTTTATCATAAAAATCCAAAGAATTTGTTTTTCTATTTGTTTTCTTGTAAGATTAACCTATTTCTATTTTTGATTGACATTTTTTGCAGGTTTTTTGTGTGTCCAAGGATTCTATCTTGCAAACTACTTAGGTGGTTTCATAGGACATTTTTAGAAGATATTATTATAGACCTTTTCTTTTTCTAAGTGCTTTGTCTATTTTGTTTGTTTTCACATCAAAATTTGGGTTAAAATACACTTTCACACTTCATTTTGGAATGAAAATTTATGTGTCTTTTAAACCCCAAGACTTGAGGATCAAAAATAGGTGCTATCTTGTTTTCTTTTTATTATGGGACCTACTTGGAGATTTCATCACCCTAAGGGACAAACTCAAACACATTTTCCAACTACATATAAAAAGGTGGGAGAGCAAAAGTTGTACCTCAAAAAGGAGCCATCGTTGTGTTTGGCTAAGCCCCAAGACCCTCGACCCGTCGAGAATTGTGAGTTGAAGAGATGAGGAGAGACCCTCCTATTCTCATGCATGTAGTGGGCCCTTAGTTTATAGGTTTCCCCTATTGAGCTTGTAATTAGAATCCTAAGACCATCAGCTTTCTTTTAGTGTGGTGCAAGGGATGCATATCATATCCTAAAGTTAGTCATAATGCGCATCCATGTGGTGAGATAGAGCAACCTTCCTCCAAGGTAAGGGGTTATTGGTGGTACATGGCCATACATAGTCATACCTTATCTATCCATACACAAGTAGATAGTATTAGTGGATTAATTTTCATTGTGGGCCCACACTAAGAGTCACACCTTTTATTGAATAATTTTAGGCTTGTTATTGTGTCTTCTCATTTGTGTGTTGTATATACCAAGTGCTTGTTTGTAGGCATTTTATACCAAGTTTAAGTCAATTCTAGTCTTTGAAGTCTTTTGCTTGTTTGAAAACATTTTCCAATTGATATCCTTTGAAATGCAAAATGTTGAAACCAAATTTAGGATAACCATTACCTTAGGGCTACATCTATTTTGACCTTGGTCTCATCACCAAAACCCATAGTCCATAAACTATAATCCAAACACTACCACACACTTAATCTATCTTTTCAAAATCACATGTCCTAGTTCATACCCCATATCCTTTTGTCCACCTAATCTAAGTCATAGGACTTTTCATCCTCCATCTCCCACATTAATAAAATACCTTGTCCATTTCACATTTTTCCAACCTAACAACACCCTTAGTCCATACATTATCTGCATTTTGACTTGTCCCATTATCCAATCATTCACAACACACCTTTGAGTACAAGGTACACATCCCTTTGTTACTCATTGTCCACTTAGTCATAACCTTAATCATCTTTGGGTCACATCCAAAATCTTTGAAAACATTAGGATATCCTTGATCGTTACACAATCACCATCTTTTATCCCCACCATCCTTATCATCCGCATCTTTATAGTCCACATCCTATTTTCATCAAAATTAATCCTTGGACATAGTTGCAAGTGTCACCTTTGGATCTTTTAATCAAATCATCATTTAATCTATCTTTTGGGACCTTTTAATCTATCCTAAGGCCCCTTATCTAATCCTTGGAAAATCTACAACAATCTATAGATTCCAAAATCAAAGTCGCATCAAATCATCCTAAGATCCAAGTGTGTAACCTAGACTTTTAATCTATGCTCCACAAAGTTTTGGGGATAGGGATGGCAAGGGACGGTGGGACTAGTTTTCAGTACGGGGGTACTTTTGGGCAATTTCTTAGGGGACGACTGTTAAAAAATAGGGAAATTTTTAAAAATATAGAGAAATTTCAAATGTTCATAGCATAGCATTGATAAAGCATTCATCATAGAAATTGTATAAGCTTAATACATATCATTAGACTTGAATTGAGATTTCACATGACAATCGACAAACAAATTAACAAATTTCAAATGCTTTTCATTATCAATGTGCATACATATCATATACAAATCCAAGTTTCAACTATGAAATGACATAAACATAAAACTAAGAAAATATATGGTTGTCCCTAATCAACAGATGGTAGGTCTAAATCACTATTGCCATCAAAGCTCAAGTCTAAGTCACTGTCAATGCCAATAGAAGGGGCTGCCTCAGCCAATGGAACCCCAACCAATCCCTCATATGCATCCTCCTCATCAATCTACATAACATCTTCGGGATTAACATCCCAACGTAAGGCTGGAGTCTAATGATACTCAGTAGACTAGCGATCCTGTAGCCGCAAAGCACTGTGTACAGCCACCAACTTCTCTAATCTTCTAGAGGTAAGGTTGTTCCTCTTAACTAATTGGATGAAGCTATATGTGGACCAATTCCTCTCTGCAACAA
The DNA here is from genome assembly GCA_007258455.2 of Sequoia sempervirens. NCBI lineage: Eukaryota > Viridiplantae > Streptophyta > Pinopsida > Cupressales > Cupressaceae > Sequoia > Sequoia sempervirens. Next base: position 18,766 of record VDFB02289690.1, on the reverse strand, counting down.
AGGAACAGGCAACCTATGAAAGAAGACAAATGGACATGTTTCATAAGTTAGAAACTTAGAATTAAATTAACATTTTAAGATTAAGAATTAAGAATTAAATAATAAAATCAGCAATGCCAATTTTCTTACCTCATTGTGGACTACCAATCATCATCAAAGATTTTTTGTTTCACACTTCTTCCCTCTGGTGTGCTTGACTCATGCCATCTACCCCACTCTGTATTGACCACTATTAATTGTAGAGCCTCTTGGACCTCAATCATCCTCTCTAATAAAATGAAGTAGCTAGCATATCTAGTCTCCACAGGCTTGAGGAATTCCTTCCTCGAAAATGTCTTAAATAAAGCAAGTGAAGTGTGATGATTGCAAATGAACATTTGCACATCTCTAGCCTCTAACGCCATTACCTTCACCCAATCTATCTTCCCAATGTCCTTCAAGGTATTGTTCAATGCATGCACACAACAAGGGGTCCAAAAGATGTGCTTATAAGCACTCTCCACCATCAATCCAGCTAATTTACACACACAGGCTGAATCAGTCACTACCTACACAACATTAGAGCCTCCAACCTCCTCTATGGCATCTCTCAAAATTTGAAATTGGAAGGTTGCATCCTTCCTTTTCCCCGAATAATCTATAACTCTAAGAAAATAAGAGCCTACTAAACTAGTGACAATAATATTTATGTGTGGTTGATGTTTGATATCAGTCCACCCATCCATGATTATGGAGCATCTATCTCTTATCCATGTTAGTCTCATATCCTCCATCAAAATACTCACCTTGGAGTACTCTCTGTCAAGAAGGATGGTGCATAGCTTAGTTTCTCCAGGTGGAACATATGAGGGACCAGCAGCTATAATATCTTTGCACATTTGTTTACAATATGGTGAACGTGAGACATGAAATGGTATGGCATTAGCATAAAAAAACTTAGCAATAGAAGAATTAGTCCCATCTTGTAATTGTATGTTAAACATATCTGCAACATTAATACTTCTCTTTCCCCTCGTAGAACCCTCTCCCGCATGAGAAGCAACATCCGTTGATCTTGTAGGCATTGCCACACTACGCTACAAACTCTCCATTGGAATCCTTTTACCTAATGCCTCCCCCTCCATATGCAATCTAGTTGCCTCAATTTTCTTAACTTGAGTTTATTTTTACAACCTTTCACCCCTTGACCACCTATCCACAAAAGATGGCAATAAACTCTCGTATAGCTGTCCCTATATTGTTTGTCACACAAATGACATTCCCATACTCTACTACCCCCTGAATTTTTTTTCTTATATTTATCAACTCTTGTTGCAAATTGTAATAGAAGATTTTTGGGGATTAAATGGGCCTTTTGCATAAGTTTTGAGGAGTTGGGAAGAACAATCAAATGGGTTTGAACTTGCTGACCCTACTACACTCCCACTCTCTGAAGACCCCCCAATGTTGGCCATACTTCTAGGTCTACTTCTTTCTTGCATTTGAACTTGAACATCCTCACTATCACTACTCCCACTATTGCTCATGATTGTTTTTTATAATAATTTTTTATTTCAAAGAGAGCTGCAAGTTCAAATTTAAAAAAAAAAACCACAATGTCCTTCCTATGTGTTGAAAAACTTGAAAAAAACTTGAAAATTTGGAAAACAAATTGCAAATACAAATGAAAGATGAAAAACATACCTCTAGTGTAGTGGAATTGATGCCCTAGTCTCCTCTTCCAACTGTTCTCTGCTTTAGGTAGTTGCTCTTCTCTTGCTCTCCTTCACCTAAGTATGAAAATGTAGAAATGAGATTGTTTTATTCATTTTGGTTGTTATAATAGGTTTAGGTTTTGTTAAAAGGGATGGGGGGTTACTTGTGGGCCCGTCCATCCCTTTTTTTTTAATTTTAAAATGTGTTTTTTTTTTCATAAAGCAAGACAAAAAGCGTTGGGCCATAGGGGAGAGCTAGTCATACCCAATACGGTCAAGGGACGTTGTAACCGTGACGGGTATGGCTAGCCATCCCCTACGTCCCCAGAAAGTTTCCTTCCTGTTTCCAAAACGTTTCCTTTTTTTGCAAAAAGGGATGGGTAGGGGACATTTCCTAGCCATCCCCGCGTCCCCATACCGTCCCCGATATAGGAATGGGGGTAAAAAGCCATGGGACGCGTCCCCTTGGAGCATAGCTTTTAATCCAAGTTTACCAAATCCAATCACTTTTTCCCATCTTTGGGATCATTCCATTATCTTTTCAAATTGTATGTCCAAGTTCATTCCAAGACATCCATTACATCACCTAAGGTTATCCTCCATTGTTAGGATTTGGCTCCCTTTTGATTAGCCACCACAAACCAAACAAGGTCACTAAGTCCATCCACATCCAATTTTTCCCATGTCAAATTTGAAACCAATACCAATGCCTCCTACCATGAGACGAAGCACTAGATGTGAGAACATGGAAGAAAATCCTTTTCATAGTCAACCACTCATAGAAAGGTTTCCTTTCTTAGGAGAAACTTCTCAACTTCCACATGACGATAGTGAAACTGATGATGATATTCCCAACCAACTTGAATACACTATCGATCCTAATACCAGAAAATATTCCAAACAAGGGTGTGATCTCATGGAGAAATTCATTGAAATAAACAAAGATGCCATCCTTACACAAGTTATAGAATCGGGGGATAAACTACCTCCTAGTTATGACCTCTCCAACCTTGATCACATAGTTTATCTCAATCCTACCCACAAACAAATTCCAACTACAACCCATGAAGTCATTTGTCCCACTCGTGACCACACCATTCTTCATTTAGACTACAACACTCCTGCTAGAGAGAAACAACCCCTTACCATTAGAGGTAATCCCCTATACCAAGGGTCTATCCCAACTAAAGGATCCACATTCCTTCAGCATGACGTTCAAAATCCCATGTCCACTAGTCATGTCACATCCACAATAAACATCCCACTTGGAACAAAGACCACATTACCTATATAGACCCCATCCCCATTCCCATTACTAGTCCAAAAATCTCCCATATCTCTACTCTCACCATGACCATACTAAATATCAACATCAACTCCAAGAGTCATCTCAACCAACGCCCAAAACCCATTTCACCTAGGACCTACAACATACAACATCAACAATGCACCTCCCCAACACCGCCTAGTTCATCCTTTGATCAAGAATGGCAAGCCATGAAAGACGCCCTTAAAGGACTCCAAGGAGGAACTTATAAAAAATCATATACCTTTGGGTTGCGTCCATATCCCTTCAATCAATCTATATCACAAGTCCTATTCCTTCTTTTGAAATTCCTAAGTATGACAAGTACAAGGGAAATCCTAGAGAGCATGTCAAAGAATTCTCCATGGCTAGTCAAGAAGTGGCACATGATACATGCTACACTTATTCCCTCATAGCTTAGGTGGGCAAGCCCTCAAATGTTTCTTGCACCAACCTAAGGGGTCCATCACATCCTTTGGAGACTTGTAGAAAAATTTGTCAAACATTTTTCATAAAACATGGAACATGAGCTCACCATGATGGACTAATGTAACACAAACAAAATTTGGGGGAAAGTTTTTTTATCATTCCTTCAACATTGGAGAGCTCTAGCTAATAGGTTTTCATGGCCAATATCGAGAAAACAACTAGTACATATCTTTGTCACAAATCTTAATCCAAATTTTGCATTTCATCTTCAAGTTCAATGTGTCACTTCTTTTGATGAACTCATTGAAAGAGGCATTCAAATCAAAAAGACCCCCATTGGTAAAGACGTTATCAAACTTTATTCCAAGGATCAAAACCAAAATGATAAATCTAGATTTTCCAATGATAAACCCAAATTCTTTAGAAAAAACAAGAATGTATTTGGAGATGGGGTTATCGGTTCAAAAAATATCCAAAATGTCCAACAAACCTCATCCATTGTCATTCCATCCGCACCCCTAAACGAGAACAAAAAGGGAGACAATTTACACCATTAGGGGACCCTATTGAGGCTGTCTTTCACCAACTTATCAAGGCTAACATGGTGGCCTTTCCACTTACCAAACCTTTTTTTGATAATCAACCAAAGCCTTAATGGAATGAGGAAGATGAATATTGTGATTATCATCATATTAAAGGTCATGCCATAGGAAAATGTATGCAATTGAAGCACTATATCCAAGACCTTATTGATAAAGGTGAGATTGAAATTGAAGGACCATCAAACACCTCACCAAATCAGGAGTTGGGTATTTATCAAAAGCCTTCCCTAGGCATAATCAGCACTACACTAAAGGGCGAGATTCTCATACAAACAATGTCAATCATCAAAAAGGCCTTTACGCCTATGATTCCATTGTTGGTCATATTGAACAGTATGATGAACGAATCCATACCATCAAAATAAAAGCATTTGATTGTGTTGTCACTACTCGACATGGAAAAGTCACCATCCAAGGTCCTACTCCCTCCACTTCAAATACCCAAAAACAATATGACCTCCTTGATCACCTTGAGCGAACACTTTCCCAAATTTCCATTCTTGAGCTTCTACACACATCCCCTACTCATAAGGACATCTTAAATCGTATCCTACTAGAATCTCAATTCCCTAATGATATCGACCCTTCATGCTTCCAAGCCCTTATCGGCCATCTTTCCACAGACCATCACCTCACATTCACTCCAAATGATTTTCCTCCACTCGATCCATCACATAATCATCCCCTCTATATAGAGGCTTTCATTTCCAAACATAATATAAAATATGTGCTCATAGACAATGGGTCAACCCTAAATATTTGTACACTTAGACTGGTTCAACATTTGGGTTATTCAACAAAAGCCTTGGGATTACATACTATCACTATTAAAGCCTATGACAACACAAAAATAGAGATATTTGGTACTATTTACCTTCCCATCAAGGTAAGACCCTCATTACAACATACCCTATGAGATGTCTTAGATCTAGACCTCCCATACAATATCCTGCTTGGTCAGCCATGGCTCCATACCATGCAAGCCATACCCTCTACATACAATCAATGTCTTAATTTCCCATACAGTGTTGTGGAAATTACTATTCTCAATGATCTCCAACCCTAAAATGTTAGAAGGGAAATATGAAAACCATTCTTTATCTTGTGACATTGTCTCCACGTCCTCTTCCATAAAATCCACATCATACATTGACCCTAGTGATTTACCTTCCACATCTTCCACACCATCCACTAAACAACCATCCTTAAAATCCACATTCAAAATCCTTGATAAAGGATGTGGAGAATACCAAATCAATGAATCGCTTCATATTGCCAAGTTAACCCTTTCACCTCGTTCCTATAGTCAACCTCGCCTATAGGTTGCAAATCCCCTCACATTGCAATGGGGGCCCACTACCTTCCTTTTCGATGGTTTATCTTGCTAATAAGGACATAGAAGGCTTTGATCCCGCATGGCTTTACAAAGATGAGCAATATGCTACTTGCTTTAAAGAACACACATATCCCATTCCCTTGGGCATTTGTAGCAAATGAACTATAAATGCAAAGGTATTGGTTTACACGAGCAGGCCCCCTTGATCGTATTGATATACTAACCAATGATTGAACTATTGGCTTAGGATATGGTGCTTATGATGAGCACTATGATGCCCTTCTAGATTTTCTTGATAATGCTAGGCACACCTCTTCTAATCTTGACAATAGAGAAGAAAATGGCATTCCTAAAGAGCTTGTTGCCACGAACCTATTCCATGATAGTGCCATCCTTGCTATCCACCTCGACCTACAATACCCCAAACTCATTGAAAGGAACCAACACAATCCTCCTACTTTGGACACATTTCAAAATGATGAAGCCATTTTAGAGTTTATGCAATCCCATACCCATATTCCATCAGGATATAATAAGCAAGGCTTCCAAATCCTATTGTGTTCATTAGCATACTTTGGAGAACATGATATTTTAGAGGAACTATTAGAATCTACACCTAATACAAATACACCCCTTGATAGTGAGCTTCACCTTCCATTTACTCCTACTCCACTTCAAGATGGGTCACCATTCCTTATTGAGGAAGCTATAGACATAAATTTGGGTACAGAGGAGACACCTAAGTTGACATAGATAGCAACTACTTTAGATCCTACATTAAAGATAAACATCTTTACAATACTCAGAGATTATCCAAATATATTTGCTTGGTCCTATGCTGACACGAACCTATCTTTGGTTGTCCATCACCTTGTGATAAGCCCTGATGATCAACCAGTTTGTCAAAACCTAAGAAAAATGCATCCTAAGGTAGCCCTATTAGTCAAGGAAGAACTTCAAAAGTTGTTAGATGTCGGATTCATTCAACCTATTCACTATCTAGAGAAGGTTTTGTTGTGACCTTTTCATACATCACCCCATTCAAAATGGGGACCCCCTAATTTTTGCTCCATCCCTCGTCTTTTGGCTTTGGTTTTGTCTCTCTCTCTATGTCTCTCTTTCTGTTGTCTGCCTTTCCGAGGATTTGCCCGCCTTTGAGCTTAAACTTGAAATTTTGGCTGTCTAAGAATTAGGGTTTTGAGTTTTCCGGTTAGTTTGAAGCCAAATGGAGTGAGTGAATTGAAGTTTGAGCTTGGCGTTGCAGTCAATAAGCTTCCAATAGGTTCCCAACAAAATTTCATTGGATTCTGACAACTTACTATTTTTAGTAAGTACCTAATTTGGGGCATTTTCTCAAGACTTTTGAAGTTCGATCGTTACACTACATCCAACACACATCAAATTGCTTGTCTGCAAAATTTGAGCCAGATCTAACAACTTTCTATTTTTAGCAAATATCACCTTCAGAAGCAGATTTTAGGGTTTACATGCGAAGTTTTTCAATGCATGTCTGAAGAATATTTCTGGGATTTCCGAGACCTACGCGGTGATATAACATGCAAGATGAAATGATAACTTTTAGCACTCAACCTTCGGAGGCTATTTTTAGGGTTTGCATGTTGGAATTTTCTACTCATGTCTGAACATTCTTTGTGGGTTTTTCGAAAGCTTCACAGTGGTGTAACAAGCAAACCAGGATCAAGACCTTTTTCAAGAGCCGTCTTCAGAGGCTATTTTTAGGGTTTGCTTGCAGGACTTTTCAGCGCATGTCAAGTTATTCTTTATGGGTTTTTCAAGAGCTACGCAATGATGTGACATGCAAATAGAGTTGATCACTTTTCACAAACTTACTATTTTTAGCAAGATCACTTCGACAGCTACCCAGCACCTCAGTATCACAAACAGGGCGAACTGCAACAGAAACGGGGTCAAACGGACATTGTTTTAGCAACATGCAAGTCAAATTAGGGTTTCCAGCTTCGGGACCCAAAATGAGGGGTCAAATGCCAGAATCTCCAAAAACCGGTGTATCCCACTGCGATCAATATCTTTAAAGCTTCCCACTGGTGAAATTTGAAGGCAATCTGAGAACGTACTATTTATAGGAAGGCACTCCAAAAATAGGCAATAAATAGTAAGTCAGCAGTAGGCACCAGTGTGAACAGACAAGTCATCCCATGAGGATCACACCATTCAGATTTCAAGTTGATCAGAGTTGTGGAAGTCTCGAAATCAAGTAGTTACTATAAATAGTAAAACACCTCCAGAAACATGCTATAAATAGCAAGTTAGCACGAGATGGCAGTGTGAACAGCTTAACTAGGTCATGAAGGTCCTATGGTTAAAATTTCAAATCAATCCAAGCTTCAAAAGAGTGAAAACCAAAAACTTACTAAATATAGTAAAACAGGAGCGAGCAAGCCAAAAAAAAGACTAAGTCTGAGAAAATTCCTTCACCCCCTATCAAATGTGCCCAAGGTGAAGTTTGCTGAAGGATGGAAAAGTTTCAAGTGAGAAATTCTTGTTGCCTGCTCCAAATGCGCCCATGCTAGAAGCTAGAATGGAAGAAATTTTCTAAGGCATTGTTAATTCCTGCTTATACCCCTAAATGCGCCCTGTCATGAAGGGAGGTGAGGAGAATGAGTTAAATTCCTGCTGGGGTCATGAAATGCCCCCATCTCCAACATGTGTGAAGGAAAAGTTTACCAAGGCGTTGGATATTCCTGCTCCTTACCTCAAATGCGCCCTCAAGGAGAAATAGAAGTGATAAAAAATTCTAACTCTGAGAATTCCTCCTCCTACCCTCAGATGCGCCCAAAGAGAGAGGTGGTGAGAGAAAAAGTTTCTAAGGCATGGGGATATTCCTGCTCCTTACCTCAAATGCACCCAAGGTAAAGTGAGGTTGAGAAAAGTTTCCAAGGCAAGTCAAAGTTCCTCCTTGACCCCTTGAATGCACCCAACTTGCTAGGCTATGAAGAACGTTGGAAAAGTTGCTAAGTGTTAAGTTCCTTCCCAGCGCATGAAATGCGCCCAGGTCATCTTGCCTTGAAGGACGTTGGAAATGTTCTAAGTATCAAAAATTCCTTCACCACCCCCAATATGCGCCCAAGGTGAAGGTGGGTGGAGTAAAAGATTTTAAGTTATTGGAAATTCCTATGCACCTAGTGAAATGTGCCCATCTGTAGAGGTGTGAAGAAAAAAATTGTTAAGTTTTAGAAAATTCCACCTTGATATGTCAAATTCGCCCAAGTCCAAGATGAAGTTAAGACATTTGCTAAGTGTTAATTCCTCCTAGACATGCTAAATACGCCCAAGGATATTGAAGGTGGTGGCTCTAGGAAGTATCTCGAGTATTGTTAATTCCTCCACCCCAAGCAAAATGCGCCCATGATTGGAGAAAGATGGATGGGAGAAAAATTATCTAAGGTGTTCAAAATTAAAATTCCTCCTAGACCTCTCATATGCACCCATGCTGGTGCTGATATTTAAAAAAAAAAATTCTAAGTATTGAAGTCTCTCCTCCTCTAGGAAAATACACCCAAGTTTGAGAAGGTGATGAAATTCACTAAGGCATGGATGAATTGGTAGTTGATACATCAAAATGCGCCAACTTCATGAGGTTGAAGAGGATTGTCAAGGCCAAGCAAGAAAAATACACCCAGGCATTAAGGATGAAGATGAATTTTAATGAAAATATTTTTTCTAAGGTATGAAATTCAAAAAATTAAAAGTACCCCTTCGTTTATAGAACCATGAATTTGATGCTTTCTGAAGGGAATTTTCTTTTGGGTACTGGATATTTCCAACAAGGAATTGATTTAAAAAATTTCCACACCTCGCCAAGGATTTTGAGATGAAGATTTTTGATGGGTACTTGATTGATGAATTTCCTAAGGAAAATTTAAAATTTTCTAAGGCAAGAAGGAAAAGGAGGTTGTTGAAGATAAAATGCCTTGATTGATGAAATTGAAATTGATTTGCCTAGATGATTTTGATCGAAGTCTTCATAAGAATAATCTTCTCGAACCAGATATGGGTGAAATCAAAGTGTCAGTACCTCAGCTGGTGAAACAAATTTCTTAAAGAGGGTGCAATTGAAGTTAATATTTTCAAAAGATGATTTTAAAATGCTAAAGTGAAATATGCCTAGACCAATGGAGATGAATCTTCTTGAAATTCTAGAAGGTCAAAATATTCCAGACGCCAGACGCCAAGTGTTGCAACTACTAGAGGAGGGAAGTTCAAATTCTTGCTAAATTGGCCTCTTCTAGAAATTGACTTGGCTATAAGAATTGAAATGACTTTCATTTTCTTTATCAGTTGTTGAAGTGCAAGCTAAAACTTGGTGAAGAAGTTCAACTTGAAGAAGAAGAGGATTGTAGTGTGAAGAAGAGTGTGAGTTTGAAGAAGTCTAAAGTGGCTGAAGTGAAGTGCTGAAGTTTTATTGCTGCAAGTGAATTCTCTAAGTACTGAAAGTTCGAAGTTGTTGCAGGAGAAGTTGAGGTTTGAAGTTGGAATATAGTGTTGTAGCTTCTCATTTTCGAAAAATCTGTTGGCAACCCCAATGTGATTTTATATTTTTTCTAAGTTAAATTGCTGATGACTATCTTTTGTTTTTGCAGAATGGCTCAAGTAAGAGCGACTAGCAAGGACAACAATGCTGAATCCAGCAAGGAAAATGCGTCCAGACAAGCTATGATCAAGAAGTTGAGCAAGTCTTTCCTGCCGGAGTCGAAATTCTCTTCGAAGCTGGGCAAGTTGGCTGACACAAACTTGGGCTCTTTCAATATGGAAGCTTTAAAATGTCGAATGATGGGAATTGGAGGCCATCATCCTTCGATCACTTCTCACAATATTGTCAGGAGTGGACTATATGCAGCTGTTGGTTTTCCACCAGCAATTCAGTGCCTAGAATTAATCATGGAGTGCGCTAACTGTTACAATCCAGACCGAAGGACTATCACTTCACCAAATGGCAAGTTGTTCACCAACCTCACACCTGTAGCTATTGGCGAAGCGTTTGGAATTCCTTCACATAAGAAGATGATCTACAAAATGAGAGAACGTGTTGAGCGGATGTATACTTCAACATTTGAAAGATGTGCTAATATGATTAACTCTCGTTGGATGAACAAGCTCAAGCCCACTCGCACAAAGTTGCCGAAGCAAATAATCTCAAATGATTTGAAGCAGGAATATTTGATATCTGATTATGATGCTTAGCAGAGTCGAAGGATGTCCCCAGGTGTTCATTTTTGAGCCTTGGATGTTTTACTACGTCAACCTCGTGTTGGAAGGAAAGGAGCATATTGACTGGGTAGTGATGATTAGTGATAATTTGCATGAGCAGCTCCGGAGTTTAAGAAGAACGAAAAAATTCTATATGGGCTCATACATCATCTACATGTTGGCTCATATGACAAAGTATAGAGGAATATCATATAAGGAGCCTATTGGGTGTGGCTCTCAACAGTTCAAAATTCATGAGGCTTGTCCACTGCTGCATTTGACAAGCACATCTCATTATTAAAGAGTCAATGACGCCTTCACTATGCACATAACGAGATCACTTCAGCAAAGAACTCATCACAGGATCTTGAAGGAAGCTCAAGAGTTGATAGAAAGGTATGGGTGTTGGTTTATCCAATTTCCTAAATTTACTTACATTAGTCTGCAAGGGTTTTCTTCATACCCATATAGATTGCCCAAATACCCTACGAACAAGATCTTGATGTTAGAAATATCTAGGCAACTCATTGCCTATGATAAAATTCAGAAGAGAAAGAAGAAGGGAGGACTTGACTTCCCAATCATCATGGGAAATTCAGACAAAGTGTGTCCTTCACTACAGGCAGCCAAGGAAGCTGAAAATGAGCTTCAATTTTTCCACCTTTCTTATCACACCAGCAGGCAGCATTATGACCCCCACAGGAATATCAGATGGATACTATTAGAGGAGTTTAGGCATGAGGCAAATATTGAAGATTATTACGCTAGTGCGTTGGATGAGGCTGAAGTAAGAAGGATGTTTTTGAGACTACCTTTGAGCATGATTAGGGAGTGTGAGATTATTCCAGTACCAGACCAGGTAGACGAGGACATGAATGTTCTTCATCCCAATTATGAGGCTGTGAGGGATACACCACTCCCACTTCCAAATTGGTCAAAGCCGGAGATTGCAGATTTAGACACACTTTGCATACCAGTCCTGACATTCACCAGAGGATGGGTTGAGAGGCATGTGAATAGGCTTAAGAGCAGGTCAATTCCTCTGACTTATAATTTGATGGGAGATCATAGGACGCCAACTGCCACAAAGGAGAAACAGGTTGCTCGAGCTCTAGAGTCACGAAGGAAAGAGCCAATTCAGCCAAATCCTCCAAGAATTAAGATAGCATCACCTACGCCATTGGAGACACATTCTCCAAGTATACAAGAAGTCTCACTATTTGTTGATCAAAGAAATATATTGAATAAGGAACAAGAATTACAAAAGGAAAATCAGCCGCCACGAAGGGAGTCTGTCGGCCAAAGTGTCAACGCACCCACCAGAGATAACTAGCAGGAAGAGGATGAAGAAACGGCTACAAATACACGCTTCCAGCATGAGCTTGAGGCAACATTAGAGGATGATACAGTTACTAGACAGGAGCAGGAGACACCCAGCTCGTAGAAGCCAATGAGCTTCGTCAGGATGAAGTTAGAGAAGAGGTTCGTGAAGAAGAAGCAAGAAATGAACAGCCATTTGTTATTTCTGGCATATAGCAGATATTACCAGATTGGCTCAGAGACAGGATGAGGAGGAGCCCCAATGAAGAGGCTGATCCAGCAGTTGAGATGGAGGAATTCTTGAGTAGGATCAGTGCACCTCCAACAAAGAAGAGAGCTAGGAAGTTTTCAAAGATTTCAACAGATGAGGATGGCTCTCGCACCCTTCACGTGGCTGTGCCAAGGTTTGAGTGTGATCGAGATGAGACTGTACCACAAAATTATGTGATCACCACCATGGAGTTAGGTCGCCCCACTGGAGCATAGATAATTGAGGAGTGTGATAACTCCTACCAGGCGCTCAAGGACAGATTGCTCCAAACTAAAGGCAAATACAAGAAATTGAAGAAGGAGCATAAGACATTGATAGGTTATGTATAGCACTTGTCTCGTCCTTGTGGGCAAGAGAATCCGACGATTGAGTTTCCAGCCGAGTTTCCTAGAGAGTTTGTCAGCAGCTTGGAAGATTTGAGGAGGATGGCACAAAAAGAAAATAAGTGGGTTGCCAGAGTTCATGCTGAGACAAAAAAAGTTTATGGAGGATCTTGCTCATGCTTACCAGCAAGCTTCCAGCATTATGGCACGAATGGATGCAGTTGATCAGGCTTGGGGCAATGCTCATACTTATCAAACTAAGGTTATTCAACGTTTGGAGGCTTTGATGCATACTCCCTTACAGACGTTGATTGAGTGAGGCATGATATAGGAGGGTGATAGGTATGATTTTGCCAGCTGGTACTCTTCAGTTGTCACAAGCCGAGGGTTCTTTGATGCAACGCAGGCAGATTCAGCCAGAATCAAAAGGGCCATGACAAACATTCTTGATGGAGTCCTGAACACTTTGGAGGCTATATTTGCTAGGAGGCTGACTTTTGAGGAGGTAACTGCTAATGGTTTGAGAGATAGACTGCCACCTTTCTTTTTAGAGGTGAAGACTTTTGTCTAGAATGACTTTGAGAACACCTCAACTTTCTCAAGCATTATTCAAAACACTCAGGATGCTTTAGTTGCTTGGAGAAAGTCTTGTACGCAGCATGGGCAGGTAGTTACAGTGTTAGAGTTCCAGCTCGATCACATTCGGCCAATCTCAGTTAAGGAGGTTGAGGCCGTGCTGACCAGATTCATTGATTTTGCAGCCAAAGAGAAGGAGAACAGAAATGCCTTTCTGGATGATGACCTTCTAGATGATTGATAGTGGGCATTGATTGCCTTTGCTATTTTGGGATTGAGTGGGAATCTTTTGATTCATTTATTGTACCACTCCTCATCGTGGCAGTTTTTAGCGTTAGGGCTAATGTGGCTTAATCTGAGCCCTCCATTTGATTGTAATCTGAACCGTCCATTGGACTTGGCCATCTATAAAAGGGGCTTCCCCCCTTCATTTGTACATGATTAGATCAGAAAATAGAGCAGAGAGACTGATAGTATAGTTGTAATCGCTTAGCACAGTTTTTTAGCATAGCATAGTTTGGAGAAGGAAAGTTTTCCTTTGAGAACTTTGTAAGAAGTTGTGAAAACTATCATAATAAAAAGAGCTTTCATTGGTGGTGAATTTGTCTTTTGTTATGAGCAGCTAGCAAAATTTCTTCACCCCTTCTACTTCAAGTAGTTTGATTAGAGTAATTTTCATTTTCATGCAAGTAGATGTTAGTTGTGGATTGTGGTGTTTAATCAAGGCAACTTCGTTTTAATCCATACCACTAGCAGCTTGCTGACGGCATGTTTGCCTTGTGTGGTCAACTGGAAAACTTTACAAGCTTAACTTCAGTTATGATTCACGTCTTGGCATGCATCATCTTGATGGTGTCTTTATGTTGAACTGTGACTTGAAAACCTCTTGCTGCTCCCTTGAAGATTGTACCAACTTTGTATAAGTTGTCCAACGTGAGGCAAAGCGAAGTCTAGTTGAAGTCTGTTGAGATTGATCCACGTCCTGCTTTAGTATAGAATTTAGATCTTCTAAAACCCTACACTTATTTCAATTCAGTACATTTTTGGTTAGTATAGGAAAAACATACCTCATCGCCAAATCATTCACCTCACACACAAAAATCCCCTTCTATCATTAATCTGCTGTCAGCTGTCAAGTACTTGTGAACAATTGTGTAAGTCCCCTCATGAAAACAGCAAATCACAATGAACCGACTGAGGGTATTCCATTGCATTATCGGAACCTTAGAGTTGAACCTACAATCTCTCTCGCAATCTTAGCGTACGGAGTACTTTCATCAAGAGAGAATGGAGTAGCCTTTGGATACTTTGTTCTGCTGATTGGTGCGGTCACAAAAATCACATCAACGGGTTTCTAATGTAGTCCCTGTAAGCAAGCAAACCAAAGGAATTAGGGTATGTACTGATTTTAGAGATATCAATAAGGCTTTCCCTAAAGATGATTTTCCAATTCTAAATATTAATGTAATTGTAGATCTAGCAGCTAGCCAAGAGACACTATCCCTTATGGATGGTTTTTTAGGATTAACCAAATTTAGATAGCACCGGGAGACCAACATAAGACAGACTTTATCACCCATGGGGGAACATTCTATTATAAAGTCATGCCATCTAAAAAATGCTCGTGCCAAGTATCAAAGGGCCATGACTGTCATATTCCATGCTATGCTACATGATATTGTTGACAATTATGTGGATGACATCCTAAAAAAGTCAAAACTCAAAATAGATCACCCAGTCACCCTGTGTCATCTTGTAGAGGCTCAGGGTGTATTGTAATGTCCCCTTCTCAGTTGTGATCATTTCAGTTGACCGTTGGCCTATTCCGGAGACCCGTAGGCTACGCGGATGGTGAAATTAGGGTTTCCTAGTTTTGAGGAGGTTGTTGCTTGAAGTTTGGAATTCTGATTGCGGATTCTTTCTGGGTTTTCAGAGAGCTTCGCAATGGTATGTTCAGTTTGGCATTCCGGGCAACTTCACGAATTTACTATTTTTAGTAAATTATATTTTTGGCAGTGGACAGGTTGGGTTTAGTTCAGTTGGTCATCTTCTTCGGTTGATTCAGCTGGCACTTCAATTCTTGGTCTTGGGCGCATATTTCTTGGAGAGATAAGTATTTTCACTATAATATTATATTTTTAATATTATACCCCCTTGCCTAGCAGTACAACTTTAAGTTGTTTTTAAAAAAGGGGAACTTTGAGGGTCAAGGCGCCATGGAGAGATAAATTATATTTTTAATGTCAAATATTGAGCTTAAGGAAAAGGACGCCTATTTGAGGGATGTAACTTTATTTTAAAAAAAGTGAAATATTTCAATGGCGAAAAAGGACGCCATCTTTTGGAGGGAAAAGGTGAATTTGAAATTAGGGTTTTGGGCGCCTTCTTGAAGCTTCTAGATGTTTCTCTCTTGTCTATTTATTCAAGCCTTAGCTCTTCATTTGGGATCTTTTGTCTACTACACCGTTATGCTGCTAAATTGTCTTCAGGCACTCGCTTCGAGGAAAGCACACCTCCTAGCATTGGCTCATCTTCTTGCTTGAAAGATAGCAACTAGTTGAGAGGTTAGCTTGTAGTTGGGTTGTTTTGCATTGTAGTTGAGTTTTATTGCATTTGGTAGATGTTATTCAAGCATTTTGTCATGTTTCAGAGTTGCTGATGTTGCATAGCTGTAGTCAGTTTTCATTCATAAATCAAAAATACAAAAAGATATTGTTCTGGGTGTTAGTTATTTCATCTTGTCTACAAGGGGCGACCCTTCTTGCAAATTTGTGGAATTTATAACAAAGTTTCTGATTTCTCCTAGCAAAATCGCCCCTACTAGAGGGCCATACCATTTGGGAAGTACCTTGGACTGTGTGCAAAATAAATGGGAGTTATTTGGTGAGGTTTTAAGTGTTCATTTTGGGCGCCTTTATCAATAGAGCAATCTGCAATTTGTCTCACGTCATTAGAGAGTGTTTTGAGCAAGTTATGAACATTTGAGTGGATATTATGTTGCAGATTTCATCATTCTATGTTGCAGGACTGATATAACAGAATTAAGAAAGTTGTTCCTTGGTTGAAATTTTAGTATTGGAAGTCCAATTTGATATTGTGAAGACATACTAATCATTTGCAGTATGAAAGGACTCAAAAAACTTCAGTTTAAGTGAACATTCTATCTTATTGTAAGCTGTTAGTAGTACTAACAGCATTTCCTCTCTTATCTCTCATTTTATTGAATTGTAATTCCCACTGAATAAGTGGAAGAGTCTGGCTTGCCGCCTATTTGCTTTCAGTTGAGTAGTTTAGGGACCCTCTGACCATATGCTCGCCATCACTTGGCGCCATTCTTGGTTAGGGTTACATTCTGTTCAACATGCATTGATCCTCTGACCATATGCTCGTCTGCATAGGCGCATTCTTGGTTAGAGTTCCTTTCAGTTTTGCATTTGCATAGATCCTCTGACCAATGCTCACACCTTGCCCACATCGGGATCCTGGTGTACATTCTGGTTAGAGTTACTTTCCGCATCATTTTGGTTTATGCTAACCTTAACGGGTGCGTGTTGCATTGTAATCACTTGTGAAAAAATTCAAAAAAATTGGTCCGGTTCTTTACATGTATAAAGTCAAATTAAATCCCAAGAAATGTGCCTTTGGAGGCATATTAGGAAAGCCATTAGGATTCATTGTTTCTAGATATGGCATCAAGATAGATTCATCTAAAGTAAAAGAAATAATAGAAATGCCACTGCCTAGGAACCCTACACAACTACACAGTCTACAGGGGAAACTCCAAGCTATCTAATGATTCTTTGCCCAATTAGCAAATAAGTGTCATCCCTTTTCACATCTACTTCAAAAGAATGTCAACTTTGAGTGGGATCAGTCATTCCAAAAAGCATTTGATCAAATCAAGGAATAACTATCTAATCCTCTAGTTTTAGTGGCACCCACTCTAGATAGGCCTTTGTTGTTATACATCTCAGTTACTCAACATGCCTTAGGTGCCCTCTTAGCTTCAACATAATGATCAAGGAAGAGAGAATGCGATCCATTACCTTAGCAAAACATTGGTTGGATGTTAACTCAATTACTCATCCATGGAAAAATCTTGCCTTGCAGTAGTTTTTGCCACACACAAACTTCAACATTACATGCTTAATGCTACCACTCATTTAATCGTTAAAAGTGACCCATTGAAATATTTGTTGTCCAAAGCAACCCTTACTGGTCAAATGGCGAAGTGGGTCATGCTCCTTAGTGAGTTTGATATTGAGTATCTCAATCAAAAGGCAATCAAGGGTCAAGTTATAGCAAATTAGTTAGCAAAGGCTCCCATTCAAGACTATCAACCTTTGAACATAGAATTTCCAGATGAATCCATCCTTCACATTTAAGAATCGAAACCATGGACATTATACTTTGATGGATCATTCACAACACATGGATCAAGGGCAAGCATCCTTTTCATCACCCCCCAAGGTGATTTCATTCCAAAGGCATTCCACATTGGCTTTCCTTATGCAAACAACATAGCAAAATATTAAGCATTGATCTTTGGTCTAAA
This sequence comes from Sequoia sempervirens, assembly GCA_007258455.2. Taxonomy (NCBI): domain Eukaryota; kingdom Viridiplantae; phylum Streptophyta; class Pinopsida; order Cupressales; family Cupressaceae; genus Sequoia; species Sequoia sempervirens. The sequence continues at coordinate 1,125 of VDFB02289690.1, read as the reverse complement.
ACTAGTAGTACAATGGCACATTCAGCACATACAAATCTTTAGAGATTCACAATTGGTAATTAGACAGGTCAATGATGAGTTCCCTACCAAGGATGGGAAACTCGTGCCTTATAAATGCACAGTAGACAGTTTCAAACAGTACTTCTTGGATATATATTTTGAGTAAGTACCCCATATCAATAACAAAGTTGTTGATGCAATGGCAACTATTGGATCTCTTCAAAATGTGCCTGATGAAGCTCAAGAATATCATTTCCTTGTGGAACAACTCCTTATACCTGCTTATGATCTTCCAATTCTAATATGATATGTAACATTGTTGGTCTCGACAATCCTTGGTACAATGACATTTATGCCTATCTCCAAAACCAAACCATCTCTCCAAACATGTCATCCACAAAATGTAAGTGCCTTATTCAACGTGCATCTCATTATACCATCCTTGGCAGCATGTTCTATCGTAGGGGTTATGATGGCACTTTGCTTAGATATCTCAACTTGGATGATGCTAACCTTACACTTTAGGAAGTCCATAACAGTATTTGTGGTGCTCATACAAATGGCATGATCCTAGGGACCAAATTTTCAAAATCCAAGGCCTTTGTAATAGCTTCTTGTAAAGAGGTAGGGTCAAAAGCCTTTACTAAGCCTCTAAGAGGTTGAGCTAATCCTTCAATAAGCAATATTGCAAGCCTCCTTTTTGACAGGTCAGACATTATAACTGAAAGCTTCTGAAAATCAGCAATATACACATCAACTGTATGGATTTGTCTGAGTTGAGCTAACTCATGAAAATAAATTTCCTAATCAACTCTATCAAATCTCTCCATTAAGCTTCAGATAAGAAGGATTGATAATTTTGCAAAGTGTGAAATGTTGATGACAATTTGTAGTCTGTCAGTAACTCGGACCAGTAAAAGTGCCTTTGAAGATTGGTAATGGTTTTGTGCACATGGCTTGCAACTCTCGAAATGTGCAGCTTGCAAACAACAGCAGCTCAACAAGGACAATATAATACATAAATGGCATGGAATTTGTCCAATTTTACATCTAGAAGGTTAAAGTCTGGTTAAGAGCTGTCCTTTGGTATTGTTGAATAGTATAAAATATGTTGCAAAAAATTTT
>VDFB02289688.1:0-18503 GCA_007258455.2 Sequoia sempervirens | reverse complement strand
AATCCTAAGATTCACAACTCATATCACAACAACCACAAGGGTATCAAGCTTCACAAGGTCTTCAAAGTAAAAACCAACAATCACAAAGTGTTCAAAACATACCTCAACAACCACAAGGTCCTCAAATTCAAATCCAACCACCTCAAGGGTCACAACATGTATCACAGTGCTAAACCACCTCAAGGAACTCTCAAAATATACCTCAACAACACAAGGTCCTCAAGTATTGCTCTATTTAGGATCTCAAAACAAAGGTATTCAATACACATCACAACATCAAACAATATCCTACAATCCATTGTTACAAAATCAAGGAAATCTTCAACCCACATCCCAACATCAATTGGTACCAAATCAAGGATCACAACAAATGTTCTTTTCGTGTAGAAAATTGTACTCCTTTCTAAGAGAAAGTATAATTTCACACTTAATTTGGACCTATTTTAGTGACCTTACATTTATGCATTTTAAAACCTCATTAATGGGCCCCTAATACCCATTATTATACATCCTAATTCCTATTTTATTTATTTCTCAATATTATAACCCATATTGAATAAATGCTATTAATTAAATTAATGCCTAGACATTTTTTAGGTCCTAAAGTTTTAGGTCAGGAACCTTTTTCCCATGGGTGAATGGGTCATCTTTAGATGCATAAAACTCAACTTAAGACATGTTTTTGGCATCATTTTAAGGTCCTAAATTCAAATTCTAAGTGTTGGCTTTCAGGATTTAATAATTGGAAAATTAGAATGGAAGCATATAAAACTAAGTTTTATATTCATTTTACACTAGCAAGGAAAGAAATTCACATGAGATCACAAGTATTCATATTCAAAAGCAAGGAGAAGTTAATCAAGCATTCAAAAGTGAAGTCTTAGAACAATAGTCTATTTGTTTTTGTAGGTCTTCAAGCTTGTTTTGTCAACAAGATTAAGCATTGTCAAAGAGTGATGATAGATGCCTGTGGAGGATCATGATGGATTCTAGGTTTTGGGAGATGCACCAAGACATTGAACCAAGCCTAATGACTTGTTTCCTAAGTGGTTCCATCTTCTATTATCATTCTACTTTTCTACCTAAAGGAAGGTATATTCAATTTTTTGAATTATTAGGGTGATTTGAGATCTCCCAAAGTAGGTCATCATTGTTCATATTCATTTAGGGATCCTATTCTAACACACTTGAATAAGGTTTCTTTTCATTTTAAGCTTTATTGATCTTAGACACACTTAGGATTAGGGCTTGCACACACATTTTATGTTTCAAGATCTATACTTTTCATCAAGGTTTAACTACCAAACTTGGGTTTGACCAAGTCAAACCCCATTCCACAAACAAACAACAATCTTGTTTTGTAGATTCATCACAAGATCTGATCCAAGAGTGAAGGTTCAGATTTACAAGGAAGAAGTGAAGGTTTCAAGCTCAGAGCTTAGATTCAAAAATTTCCATAATAGGGCACTTGGGCCCATTCATCCTTGGGCGAATGAGACCTTATCAAGCTTATAGAAACACCATTTTATGACAAGTCCACAACATTTATCTCCCAAATTTTCTAGAAAATTTGATGTTTCTCTTAGTTTTATGCTTAATCTAGTAAATCCAAGTGATATATTGGATTTTGGAGTTGATTTACTATTTTTTATTTTTTCTCCCCAAAGTGTTGTTTGACCTTGACCCCTGTCCTAATAGAAAGAGGAAATCTAAAGATTCTCACAAATAGTTGATTCACCTAAGGGTTGTCAGTAAATTTTTTTTGGAGATCTCATTTCTAATGAAATTAGAGAGAGGTAGCATCTATTTTCCTCTTTTGGATACACATTTCCACTTTGGGAAACACTAACCCTACCCCTTTTTCTATGTTTCATTTTGGTGAACCTACCATAGTACAACAAAATTGTAAAAATTGGAGTCCTTTAATCCTAGATTTGAGTTTTGCACTAGGTTTGTGTTAGGTTGAATTAGTTGCATTTCATTTAGGGTTCTTTAATCTTGCATTAGTGACCATTGCATTTAAGGTTTACTTTTGCATGTTTGGATCACTTAAATTCACAAAAAATAAGAAAAAAATGGATTAGGTTTGCATTCATTTTGCATTGAAATTGTATTAAGATCATCATTCAATCATCTAAGTTTAGATTTAGATTCAAATTACATACTAAAAATAGTCACTTAGTGTTGGCCTCCTACAATGATTTCATAAGTAAGCCTTTACAACCATGATTCAGAGATTGGACATCTAACCTAAATAGACATTCAATCATCATGAAGGTGCATTTAACTTGTCAACCCAGGGACGTGAACTTGAAATGGGTCAACATTGTATGTGCACTAGGGGCTCAAGTAGTCATTGCATTCTACAGCTAAGAAACACAATGCTAAAAGTAAACAGTTCGAAAGGAAATAAAGCAAATGTTGAATATCAACCAACAACTATACTTATGTTGAAATGTGTGCAGGAATAAAGATCTAGGCGACAAACATGAAACTACTCTGTCTATTTGGTTGTAGGAACAAACACAAAATGAACTTCTAGTGGCTCCAAGAATAGTCAATGCCAGATTTCTAACTAAGTATCAAACAACAATCAATACTAAACTAATGCTAAACTAAGAAGATGGATTACTCACCAAGTGGGCCCCCTTGGATAAGTATCCTCTAAACTAACAAGAACTCAGATGCTCGAACTCAGAAATTTATTTTATTCACTATAAAACATGCATACAAAGATAGGGTAATGTCAAATTTCAATGGTTTGGGGGAAACATTAAGCCAATACCAACACTTAATCATTAAAGTCAATGACATCTATGAGCAAATAGACTATAGATTCTACCCAAAACTAGACCAAAAACTTGGCTCATCACTTAGTTCATCATTTTACCTTAGTTAAACTTGAATTTAAGATACCCTATTTTGGAAAAATATGTTATAGAAACCCCTATTATAGATTAGAACCAATAATCCAATAAGATAAACTCATATTCTAAAAATTCAATTTTTAAAAAACCCTAAAAAAAAACCCATTCGCCCAAGGGTGAATGAGTCTCTATATAGACCTTTTAGAAAAGTTTTTGGGTGCTTTTTAGTCTCTGTTTTTCTTTTCTTTTTTACCATTTTTAGATCCAATAATAGAGTTCCTCAAACATTTTTTTGTGCATTCAAGTTATTGCTTATTTAATTAGATTTTTCAACCATTTTTGGAGAGCAAATTCTTGCATATTTTAGTTGAAAAAAGTGTTAGATTTCTATATTTTTCCCTCTTTTTTTCAGCATCATTTCATAGATTAGATAGATTAGTTTAAATTTTGTAATCATTAGAAAACATAAAAAAAACAAAAAAATCATCAAAATAAACAAATAAAACAAGAACAAATAGATGAAACCCTTGGAGAAAGTTGTAAAAAAAACTTGCAGCCATATAATGACAATTTCCACATAACCCAAATCTGAAAACATGTAAATAAATACTCAATATCAACATGAAAGAGAATAGAAAACATACCCATGAAAGATGACATAAGATATACCCTGGGAAAACCCTCAAGAGAAAAAACTAGCCTCCAAAAACATCCACACTCCATGTATTATTCAGCAATGAAAACCCATTACAATACATCTTCAGAGACTCCATGAACACTTCTGAAGCACAAGCTATCCATGCATTCCATCATGAATCCACACATCCCATTCCATGCTTCAAACCCTCACACATGCAAAAGCTCAACCTGCTAACCTATAGCAAACTCTCCAACCCTAGACAACTACCCTTGTGGTTGCTTTTATAGAAACAAGCTCCTGTTGATGTTTTCTTTATGCACTTCTCAACATAGGTAATGCATAGATGCATCACCTCTCTTGAAAGACAATCTTTCACAATCAAATTGCAGAACACTATCCCAAGGTCTCTAATGTCAGGTCTTGACAGTGCCTGGAATATCTCAGTTGTTTTATGTGATTTTGTTGGAATCATAAGGCAGACTTACGAATGAGTTGCAAACCATGGGAATTTGGGTCTTGAAATTGAGTTCCTAAGATGGGAAAGTTGTTGTGAATTTGTTGTAGGTTCAAATAGCAGTCTTGAACTCCATTTTATCATTGGATTTAGCTCTACAATGTGCAATGAACCTTGCCTAAGGTTACTCATTAAAAAAAAGTAAAGAGGGGGGCAAGGAAGAGAGAAGGTTCCTGGATTTGAAACTACGAAGGAACAGTGATTGTGGTGGCTGCTATAGTAGACAAACTCCCTAAACTAGGTTTTTCTTGGCCAAGAGGAACCTACAGTTACACAAAACCATTGCAATCTTCTAAGGACTGCAACTTTTTAGATTGCACATGCACATCATGCACATGCAATTGATCTAAGTTGCAACATTGAAATCAAGAAGCCCAGGCTAACTTTACACAATAGTTTGACATCAACAAGTGCTAAAAGTATGGGCTAAAAGTTCATCAAATACCATAATAGCAATTTCCATTATCACTTCCATTCAAAAATCTACAACTAAAACTACTATGGAAGGTAGAACCATGCATGCAAGATGAGAAAACTCAAAGAGAACATCCATAAAATCATGCAATGTTGTTTTCTATTACTACAAATTCTTTTTACAACTCTCCAACCTCTTTACAAATGAGGGAAGAGCCCTATTTATAGTTTTCCAAAGCCCGAATGAATGGCTAGGATTGAATTACATTGTGTGGCTTAGATTCAATTACATTAGGGTTTCACCTACCCCACAATATTCAACAATTTAAAATACATCTTTGCCTTTTCCCTGTTTTATCACCTAGTGTTTAGGTGTTGTAGCAGTTTTGTCATTTAGCTGATTGCCCTTTTCACTATAGCTAAAACTGCCTGAAAGCTACCTTCTTACTTGATGTGTTTGCAGTGTTCTTCATTGGATCAAATGAGCTCGTCGATGACTGACATCAATGGATTGGTTGCCCCTGATTCGAGGGATAGGTCTTCATCATCAGGTGAAAAGTAGGATAGCTCCCTCATGCCTTCTTCAAGGCCACCCCTTGCATTTTTGTCATAGAATTCCTTGGCACAGGCCTTCTTCTAATGCCGACCCTATTGGTAAGTGCTAGGGGCAGAGGAACATGAAATGAATGGTGACAGGAGCTATGCACATTCCTTTGTTCAACTTTCTCAATGGGTCTCGTGGACCACGATAGGCTTTACCCATTCCTTGTTCAATTGAAACGAATGATCAATCAATGTTTTATGCATTCTTGACCCACATATGATATTAGAGCTATGTCTGGACTGTATTTTATGTTTTTAAAATACAGAGCATTGTTGGACATTTGAAGATTCTCTGTTTCATGAAAAATCCTAGGTGTGATGCTTGCAAGTGCTAGGAAAGGATGTGTGAAGGAGAATCTGTAGAGAAGCAATAGAGAGCTATGGGCCGATTATAGCTCCAACTTGGTTATCACTAAGTTTTGGTTATAAATTCTTCACATATGGTGAAAGAACGTTTCACAGTAAATGACATGGTTTTGGCTTCACTGCCATGCCTTTATATATGAAAGCATATGGGATACGAGTACAAAATTTTGGAAAATTAATACTTTTGTTCAATGGGAGACAGAGGTCAAGCCCACATAAGTTTTTTTGAGAAAGGTGTGAAAGGTTTCATAATTTATTCTTTGATAGAAGATGTTTTTGTTAATGTTTCCAAAATTATGGTTGCTCTCATAGAAGGTGTCAAGTTGTTAATCTAGAATTAGGAGGAATTGTGAAAAGGAAACCAAAGTTTTGTTTTGTTTAACTTCTATGCCTAAAATCTATTGTTTAAGGCATTCAAACTAGAGAGGAAAGGAGGTCTTTGGAGTAACAAAACAATTCTATTTTGGAGATTGCTAAAGTTTGTTAAGGGCAAGCCATTGTACTTTAGTGTTTGCATTTTCTTGTTCACTTGCCTCATAAGATGCATGGAGAAAGTTAAGATTTGAATTGGGAGTTTGAAAAAAATTGAAGGCACTTGTTGTGTGTGGATCGAAGAGTGATCTATTTGTCTATCTAGAAAAAATTGAAATGCAACAGAAGTTCATTCATAGTTATTAGTAGTCATTGAGAATATGAGATCATAGATTTTAGTTGCATCATCTCATGTTGAGTAATTTTATGTATTCAAATGGTTGAATATGATTTTTTTTCATTCTGTTAACCTTGGTTAATGTCATGTTATGGAGATTGTGAGTAACTGGTGATTTGTAATTTAGACATTCACATTGGTTAGTTAGTTTTTTTATCATGGCCACACATATTATTTGTCTTGACTTGGATTTTGGAGAGTGTATACCTATGGTAGGTAAGGATATTAATGGAGATAATTACATGTCTCTAGTGGAAGCTTTGAATTATGAGTTTATCAATGGAGTGATTGGTCAAGAGTCTATTATATCAATTACTCCTCCATCAAAGGTTGCAATACTTCTTCTTGTGCTATTTTTTGGAGAACAAGAACTAATAGGATCTATTGGAGGCCAGTGGCACTGAAGGATGGAGGAATTTCTCTCATCTCATAGCTTCTCACTTTGAGATGATGCTTTGCATGAGAAGCATTTTTGTCTTTAAGTTTTTGGCTTTTCCTTGTTGTTGCTGGAAGATTTGAAGAATACGTATATTGTGAAGTTTGATTTTTGGAGATAGGTAAGTTTTTTGGTGTAGAGCTCAATATGGATGGTTTTCTTGTGAGCACTCAAGGTTGTGATCAAGAATTATACCCTTTTGTGGGTCATCAGACAACTTGATAGAGCCATGTGTTTGGAGAGCTCAATATGGATTGTTGTCAAATAATTTAGAAATTTGTGATTTAGGAGTTCATGGGAGGAAGAACTTAGGAATTTAACTAGGGGATACACCTTTCCAAGGGTCATGAGATAGCTTGATGGAGCTTCACCTGATTTAGGATTTATTTTTTCAAGGTTGATCTTCACAAAGATGTATATATATATTGTAATCAACAAGTTTTGGTATATAAGCCTTAATGGGGGTCCCTTAATAAAGTGAATTAAATATTTTATGGGATACATTTATAGGAACAATGCATTAATGGGGGGAATGTTGGAAAATATTAGCATATTACATTGTATGGTGGGTGGTAGGAAAGTTTCTGAATTGTGTAACTGCTTATACAAACTGTCATCAATTGTTCAAGCAGTTATGTTTAGGTAGTTATGCATCCACATCTTATTTGTATCCTACATACTAAAATGAATGATAAATGAATTATTTATTCATTCTTGACCCATAATCAAAATTCACTTGTGTTACTTGATTCAAAACATACAACAATAAATTTTATGCTCATTATTTTTATCAAATCAATTCTTAAGTATCAACCATTAACACATCATAGAAGAGATTTTTTTTAATCAAAATCACTTGGTCTTATCAAATATATATCTTAATTTTTTAAAATGGATCAACATCAACATTACAACATCTAACTTCACATAACAACTTGAAAATTTTTGCAGCAAACTCCTTAGACTAAGTTTTCAAACATCAACTACTTTAACTCTATGTTTAGAAACAATATGTTTCTAGACATTTAGTTGAATTAGTGCACATATTTTTTGGACAATTTTACCTTGAAGTCACAAGTCTACTCTCAAGGTTTATAAGTTCATAAACATTATGATCAAAACACATCAATCAAACTTGAGTCTAGGTTATGGTAAAAAATTGAAAGTTTCATGTCATTCATCTCTTCACAACATCATACATCATTGTTCCAAAACCTATTAGGGGGTCTTTGTTAAATAGATTTTAATCAACTAAATAATTCAAACAATTTGATTCACAACACACAACTCCTAAGTTTTATACATGTTTTATGGTTACAACAAGGGCACAACATAAGAGAACTCATAAACACAATGTTAAGCTAAAATCCTACTCAATATATGCTCACACTTACACAACAAGGAAAAAACTTCCTTCTACTTTTGATCTAGACACACTTAGGGAACAACCCTTGTCAAATGTTGCATCCCTGGTCAACCTTGTCAAAACATGGGTCAATGTTCTCAAAATGCACCCTTGGTAAATAACATCATTCAATCTATTCCACAAACATCTTCATTACATGTACCAAGCTAACCCATAATCACTAGGGTGGATTCATCTAATATTATGGGTCAACATGGAAAGAACCAAAGTCTAGGAAATTATACAAATGTGGGTATACCAAATGCTAATACCAATGTTCCACCCATATTCCGTGCTATTCCTAGTATACAAGGTCCACAATCCTAAGGTTCACAACTCATATCACAACAACCACAAGGGTATCAAGCTTCACAAGGTCTTCAAAGTAAAAACCAACAATCACAAAGTGTTCAAAACATACCTCAACAACCACAAGGTCCTCAAATTCAAATCCAACCACCTCAAGGGTCACAACATGTATCATAGTGGTAAACCACCTCAAGGAACTCTCAAAATATACCTCAACAACCGCAAGGTCCTCAAGTATTGCTCTATTTAGGATATCAAAATAAAGGTATTCAATACACATCACCACATCAAACAATATCCTACAATCCATTGTTACAAAATCAAGGAAATTTTCAACCCACATCCCAACATCAATTGGTACCAAATCAAGGATCACAACAAATTTTCTTTTCGTGTAGAAAATTTTACTCCTTTCTAAGAGAAAGTATAATTTCACACTTAATTTGGACCTATTTTAGTGACCTTACATTTATGCATTTTAAAACCTCATTAATGGGCCCCTAATACCCATTATTATGTCCAATTCTATTTACTGGTTTCTCAATATTATAACCCATATTGAATAAATGTTATTAATTAAATTAATGCCTCAACATTTTTTAGGTCCTAAAGTTTTAGGTTAGGAACCATTTTCCCATGGGTGAATGGGTCATCTTTAGATGCATAAAACTCAACTTAAGATTTTAAGGTCCTAAATTCAAATTATAAGTGTTGACTTTCAGGATTTAATAATTGGAAAATTAGAAGGGAAGCATATAAAACTAAGTTTTATATTCATTTTACACCAGCAAGGAAAAGAAATTCACATGAGATCACAAGTATTCATACTCAAAAGCAAGGAGAATTTAATCAAGAATTCAAAAGTGAAGTATTAGAACAATAGTCTATTTGTTTTTGTAGGCCTTCAAGCCTTTTTTGTCAACAAGATTAAGCATTGTCAAAGAGTGATGATAGATGCCTATGGAGGATCATGATGGATTCTAGGTTTTGGCAGATGCACCAAGACATTGAACCAAGCCTAATGACTTGTTTCCTAAGTGGTTCCATCTTCTATTATCATTCTACTTTCTACCTAAAGGAAGGTATATTCAATTTTTTGAATTATTAGGGTGATTTGAGATCTCCCAAAGTAGGTCATCATTGTTCATATTAATTTAGGGATCCTATTTAAACACACTTGAATAAGGTTTCTTTTCATTTTAAGCTTTATTGATCTTAGACACACTTAGGATTAGGGCTTGCACACACATTTTATGTTTTAGATCTGTATTTTTTCATCAAGGTTTAACTACCATACTTGGGGTTTGACCAAGTCAAACCCTATTCCACAAACAAACAACAATCTTGTTTTGTAGATTCATCACAAGATCTGATCCAAGAGTGAAGGTTCAAATTTACAAGGAAGAAGTGAAGGTTTCAAGCTCAGAGTTTAGATTCAAAAATTTCCATAATAGCGCACTTGGGCCCATTACCCCCTGGGAAAATGAGACCTTATCAAGCTTACAGAAACACCATTTTATGACAAGTCCGCAAGATTTATCTCCCAAATTTTCTAGAAAATTTGTTGTTTCTCTTAGTTTTATGCTTAATCTAGTAAATCCAAGTGATATATTGGATTTTGGAGTTGATTTACTATTTTTTAGTTTTTCTCCCCAAAGTGTTGTTTGACCTTGACCCCCATCCTAACAGAAAAAGGAAATCTAAAGATTCTCACAAATAGTTGATTCACCTAAGGGTTGTCAGTCAATTCTTTGTGTAGATCTCATTTCTAATGAAATTAGAGAGAGGTAGCATCTATTTTCCTCTTTTGGATACACATGTCAACTTTGGGAAACCCTAACCCTACCCCTTTTTCTTTGTTTCATTTTGTTGAACCTACCATAGTACAACAAAATTGTAAAAATTGGAGTCCTTTAATCCTAGATTTGAGTTTTGCACTAGGTTTTAGTTAGGTTGAATTAGTTGCATTTCATTTAGGGTTCTTTAATCTTGCATTAGTGACCATTGCATTTAAGGTTTACTTTTGCATGTTTGGATCACTTAAATTCACAAAAAATAGGAAAAAATGGATTAGGTTTGCATTCATTTTGCATTGAAATTGTATTAAGATCATCATTTAATCATCTAAGTTTATATTTAGATTCAAATTACATTTTAAAAATAGTCACTTAGTGTTGGCCTCCTACAATGATTTCATAACTAAGCCTTTACAACCATGATTCAGAGACTGGACATCTAACCTAAATAGACATTCAATCATCATGAAGGTGCATTTAACTTGTCAACCCAGGGACGTGAACTTGAAATGGGTCAACACTATATGTGCACTAGGGGCTCAAGTAGTCATTGCATTCTACAGCTAAGAAACATAATGCTAAAAGTAAATTTTTTGAAAGGAAATAAAGCAAATGTTGAATATCAACCAACAACTATACTTATGTTGAAATGTGTGCAGGATTAAACATCTAGGGGACAAACATGAAACTACTCTATCTATTTGGTTGTAGGAACAAAGACAAAATGAACTTCTAGTGGCTGCAAGAATAGTCAATGCCAGATTTCTAACTAAGTATCAAACAACAATCAATACTAAACTAATGCTAAACTAAGAAGATGGATTACTCACCAAGTGGTCCCCCTTGGATAAGTATCCTCTAAACTAACAAGACCTCAGATGCTCGAACTCAAAAATTTATTTTATTCACTATAAAACATGCATAAAAAGATAGGGTAATGTCAAATGTCAATGGTTTGAGGGAAACATTAAGCCAATAGCAACGCTTAAGCATTAAATTCCATGACATCTATGAGAAAATAGACTATAGATTCTACCCAAAACTAGACCAAAAACTCGGCTCATCACTTAGTTCATCATTTTACCTTAGTTAAACTTGAATTTAAGATACCCTATTTTGAAAAATATCTTATAGAAACCCCTATTATAGATTAGAACCAATAATCGAATAAATAAACTCATATTCTAAAAATTCAATTTTTAAAAAACCCTAAAAAAAAACCCATTCGCCCAAGGGTGAATGAGTCTCTATATAGACCTTTTAGAAAGGTTTTTGGGTGCTTTTTAGTCTCTATTTTTCTTTTTCTTTTTACCATTTTTAGATCCAATAATAGAGTTCCTCAAACATTTTTTTGTGCATTCAAGTTATTACTTATTTAATTAGATTTTGCAACTATTTTTGGAGAGGAAATTCTTGCATATTTTAGTTGAAAAAATTGTTAGATTTCTATATTTTTCCCTCTTTTTTTCAGCATCATTTCATAGATTAGATAGATTATTTTAAATTTTGTAATCATTAGAAAAGATAAAAAAAACAAAAAAAGCATCAAAAGAAACAAATAAAACAAGAACAAATAGATGAAACCCTTGGAGAAAGTTGTAAGAAAAACTTGCAGCCATATAATGACAATTTCCACATAACCCAAATCTGAAAACATGTAAATAAATACTCAATATCAACATGCAAGAGAATAGAAAACATACCCATGAAAGATGACACAAGATATACCCTGGGAAAACCCTCAAGAGAGAAAAAACTAGCCTCCAAAAACATCCACACTCCATGTATTATTCAGCAATGAAAAACCATTACAATACATCTTCAAAGACTCCATGAACACTTCTAAAGCACAAGTTATCCATGCATTCCATCATGAATCCACACATCCCATTACATGCTTCAAACCCTCACACATGCAAAAGCTCAACCTACTAACCTATAGAAAACTCTCCAACCCTAGACAACTACCCTTGTGGTTGCTTTTATAGAAACAAGCTACTGTTGATTTTTTTTTATGCACTTCTCAACATAGGTAATGCATAGATGCATCACCTCTCTTGGAAGACAATCTTCCACAATCAAATTGTAGAACACTATCCCAAGGTCTCTAATGTCACGTCTTGACAGTGCCTAGAATATCTCAGTTGTTTTATGTGATTTTGCTGGAATCATAAGGCGGAGTTACGAATGAGTTGCAAACCATGGGAAGTTGGGTCTTGAAATTGAGTTCCTAAGATGGGGAAGTTGCTGTGCATTTGTTGTAGGTTCAAACAGTAGTCTTGAACTCCATTTTATCATTGGATTTAGCTCTACAATGTGCAATGAACCTTGCCTGAGGTTACTCATTAAAAAAAAGTAAAGAGGGGGGCAAGGAAGAGAGAAGGTTCCTAGATTTGAAACTACGAAGGAACAGTGATCATGGTGGCTGCTACAGTAGACAAACTCCCTAAACTAGGTTTTGCTTGGCCAAGAGGAACCTACAGTTACACAAAACCATTGCAATCTTCTAAGGACTGTAACTTTTTAGATTGCACATGCACATCATGCACATGAAATTGATCTAAGTTGCAACATTGAAATCAAGAAGCCCAGGCTAACTTTACACAATAGTTTGACATCAACAAGTGCTAAAAGTATGGGCTAAAAGTTCATCAAATACCATAATAGCAATTTCCATTATCACTTCCATTCAAAAATCTACAACTAAAACTACTATGGAAGGTAGAACCATGCATGCAAGATGAGAAAACTCAAAGAGAACATCCATAAAATCATGCAATGTTGTTTTCTATTACTACCAATTATTTTTACAACTCTCCAACCTCTTTACAAATGAGAGGAAGAGCCCTATTTATAGTTTTCCAAAGCCCGAATGAATGGCTAGGATTGAATTACATTATGTGGCTTAGATTCAATTACATTAGGGTTTCACCTACCCCACAATATTCAACAATTTAAAATACATCTTTTCCTTTTCCCTATTTTATCACCTAGTGTTTAGGTGCTATAGCAGTTTTGTCATTTAGCTAATTTCCCTTTTCACTATAGCTAAAACTTCCTAAAAGCTACCTTCTTACTTGATGTGTTTGCAATGTTCTTCATTGGATCAAACAAGCTCGTCGATGACTGACATCAATGGATTGGCTGCCCCTAATTTGAGGGACAGGTCTTCATCATCAGGTGAAAAGTAGGATAGCTCCCTCATGCCTTCTTCAAGGCCACCCCCTTGCATTTTTGTCATAGAATTCCTTGGCACAGGCCTTCTTCTAATGCTGACCCTATTGGTAGGTGCTAGGGGGAGAGGCGAACATGAAATGAATGGTGATAGGAGTTATGCACATTCCTTGTTCAACTTTCTCATTGGGTCTCCCCAATGGACCCACAATAGGCTTCTTGAATCCTGGATAGATGAAGTGTCGTAAGTGCTTTCATACACAAATGAAGGAAAACATTAGTCAAATCCTTCAAACTCCCTATTAGATCCATCCATGCATCATTGAAAGATCATAATATTTGTCATTGGAGCTCATTTGGACCATAAACATTAGTGCGGGCCCAATGGGGGAAGGTAGTGAATGGGGGAAAGCAAACTGAAAGAGAAGTTCCCAGACCTCACAAAAATTGGAAAAACCAAGATTTTTCAACTATAGCGCATAGGAAAAGGGGAAGAAAGACTGCCAAGAAAAACTTCCTCAAAATTTGACCTATTTAAAAAAAAATAGAAGCTTGGAAAGGGAAGGCTGGAGGGTCACCTCCCTTTGAAATGGTAATGAGCACACAATGACTCAGAAGGAATGTCGTGGGAATGACCATGGAGGGGCCGAGTCCTAGAGGTCGGGTCACCGAGGGCTGATGAAAGTTCAAAATGGCCATGGAGGTGCCAAGTCTCAAAGGCTGGGTTGTTGGGGGAAGGTCAAAAGGACCAAGGAGGGATGGAGTCCTGGAAACGGCCATGAAGGGGCCGGGTCCCAGAGGTCGGGTCGTTGGGGGCCGATAGAAGATCAAAATGGCCAAGGAGGGACAAAGTTCTAGAAACGGCCATGGAGGAGTCAGGTCCTAGAGGCTGGGTAACCGGGGGCTAAAGAAAGGTCAAAATGGCCAAGGCAGGACAAAGTCTCATAAATGGCCATGGAGGAACCGGGTCCCGGAGGTCAGGTCACTAGGGGCCGCGCAGCTGGGTCAAATGGCCATAAGGGATGAAACCTGCAAACAGCCACGTGAGGGAGCTAGTCGCAGGCTCGGCGGAAGCAACAAATGACCAAGGAGGGACAAAGTCTTGGAAACAACCATGGAGGAGCTGAGTCCTAGAGGTCGAGGCGTCGGGGGTCGGTAGAATGGAAAAATGGCCAAGGAGGCATGAAGTCCCAGAAATGGCCACAGAGGAGCCGAATCCCCAAGGCTAGGTCACCGGGGGTTGGCAGAATGTCAAAATGGGCAAGGAGGGATGAAGTCCCAGAAATGACCATGGAGGAGCCAGGTCCCAGAGGTTGGGTCATCATGGGCTGGAAAAAGTTCAAAACAGACATGGAGGAGCCAGGTCTTGGAGGCTGGGTCACCGGGGGCCGGAAGAAGTTCAAAACAACCACAGAGGGGCAGAGTCCTAGAAATGGCCATGGAGGAGTCGGGTCCCGGAATGAAATTTTTGCAACTTCCCAAAACCTAATGAAACCTTGGCAGTTCACTTAGGCACCAGAAAAAAATCCCAAATCCATAGGAAACTTGTCCCCAAAGTCAAAAATAAAGGAAAAAGTGAACCAAGCAAGCAGGGAAATCCGACCAAGGAAATCTAGTAGGGCATCTGGAGGATTTGAAGGACTTAGAAAATTTTGTGGGGTGAAACATGCTTTAATTGAAATGATACTATGAGTCTCACTGACCATTTTAGATGCCAAAATCAGGGGCATGCAAAATTATTCAATGACTCAAAACGACCCGACAAGGAAACAGAAAGAGGGGGTCCTCGTTTCGAATGGGGTGTTATGCAAAACATGCACAACAAATGGCGACTCACTAGGGAAATGCTCAAGAGCATTTTGATGACAAACTAGAATCACAAACTAAAAATATCTAGTTCCAACCTTCACGCTAGGAAAAACAAATCAGACACTCAACCAAAGGATCAAAACCACTAGCCAACCCAACCTTCAGTATGCTGAAAATCCAAGTGTGTAGTTGTACTAATTTCCATCCTTCAGTCGCTATAGGAACCCAAGCTCTGTCAAGTTAAGCTATGTAGTTTATTGTAACTCCAAAATCATCTAGGACATTTCCTCTCTCCTAGTCAGGCACCCATTTCTACGAGGTTGTCTCTATGATTTTCTCGAACATTGCTCATAAACCGGCCAGGCATCCATAGCCCTGGTAGAGTTGCTCAGATACCCCTAAAAGGCTAAATTTATTTTCTTTTTATTTTCAATATTTTTCTTTCTTTATTTTGTTTCTTTTCTTTTGATTTTCAATTTCCAATTCCTTTTATTTCAACCCACAAGCATTGAAGCTCGTGCTCAGGACTGATAATCACAGTGGCATTGAAGCAAAATTTTAGATTTTTCACTTAACTAGACTTCACAAAGGACTAATAGCGACTATCAGATTCTTAAGATGTGAGAGATATAAGATTCTAGAATACATCAAAATTAGACCAACCAATAACTTATCCTCTTTGAATCAAACACCCAGACCACTTGACACTAATAGAAGACCTTCACCATCCACTCTGAAAACTTGATTAGAGTTTGATGAAGAAATACATTGAACAACCCTAGGTGATAAGTATGGTTGTTGTGTGCACAGATGTGCCCAGCCAAAAGTAGAGGGACCCCGAGTAAAGCAGTAGTATAACAGAAGCAAAGCAAAAGAAAACACCTACACTAACCAAAGTGAGACATTGAAAGAAAACAACAAAGAAACTACTCTAAAGCAAGCAACCAACAACAAACCAACTAACCTAAGGAAAGCAGGAAAGCGAAGTATATATAGGAAACCTACACTACTCAAAACGGGCTATGTACAGAGATATTTACAAAGCATTATGTTCAGGAAGGGCGAGCTGACATTAGCGTTCATTAGATTTTGTAGTGCATGCACAAGCAAATGGGTGATTGTTACAGTTTTTAACCATGCATATTTATCTTTATACTTAGGAAAAAGAAGTTCAACATTTGCAGCATTCAAATTTAATCACATCATCATGTAAAATTAGCAATTTAGGTGATTCGTTGAACCCATGGTTAATCCATAAACATGTTTTCCATCCCTCACTCCCATTATCAAAATGATAAATGTAGCTATGAAAATTAACAGGGGAAAGGAAGGATAGAACTTGGATTTCATCATGCAGAGGTGGTTGCCTTTGACAATCGAGAGCAAGCACTGCATTGTCGATAGGTGCATTGGCAGCCTTAGGCGGGTGCAGTGGAGGGTGCAACACTTCGAACATTAAGCTTGCATAATACTGGTAGAACGGGGTAGAAAACAACCCTTCTAATCTTCATATGGGATCCACAACCTCCACTAGCTGTTCTTCAAGGAAGTACACCTCATCTACCTGGGTTTTTTTTGCCCAAGCCTCTTCTTGATTGGTGTATTCAAGGGGTAGCATGTTGTCCCATCTCCTTTCCTAGGTGTCGACCTTACTTTCATGATGTTCTATGTCATGGGATGATGACATGCATGAATCTGTCCTATTGTAGCCATTTGAATATGAAGAAGGATCAACAATGATCATGGTGGAAGGACTCCAAGTTGCATTTTGTAGTTGGTCAGGTGCTTCATCTCCACTAGTAGCCATCTCAGCACCTCTTCCTTTGTCTTCTTCTCTTTGTTGTGAATGCATTTCATCATGGTGTTTAGTCATTTCTTCTTGTTCACCATCATTGTAGACAAAGAAGGAACCCCTCTCCCACTCTAGAGGCTCTAGTATTTCATCAAGGAGAGGGGCAAGTGGTATGCCTTCATCGTTACTATCTTCTATAATGTATTCTTCTTCAGTGTTGGTGTACCTCCACAATATAGCCCCTAATGGAAAGAAGTCATAAAATGATGGCACCTCATCAAGGGGACCAAAATCCACTATGCAATATCCCTCCAAGGACTCACCAAAAATCCTATCATCCATTGTGCACAACTGCTCTTCAAGAGGAAGAATTTCTTGATGACTGGTGGACAGAATTTCCGCTTGATCTACTTCATCACTCAAAGACTTGAGATTGTGTTTTTGTCCTTCTATATTGGCCCCAACATCCTCTTGAGGTCCACCTTCAGCTAAGCCATCACTTGATTCAGGATTTTTCTCTTCTTCTTTGATATGGGCAACAAATAGAGGAGGTCGGGCACTTGGCTCCTCCACTTGCCCTCTAACTTGTTCAATAGCCTCTTTGCATAGCTCACATACAAACTTAGAGTGTGATGAATCATGAAGTATGCACCAATTTGGCAGTAGTAGTACCTCCACATCCACTTGGTATTTCAACTCTGACCAATCCTTTCCTAATCTAGAGACGAGTTGGTCATATCTTTCTACTATTGGGTCCTCATCATCACTTGAAAAAGAAATTTGATGGTATGTAGTCGTGGCGAGTGGTTGTTCCCACACCTCCAAATCTGTATTTTCAGATCCTTGATCACTGTCGCTTCTGAAGGAGAGGTCTCTTAATCTCATTTCACTTATTCCTTCGTCATCATTTTCTTTCTTTCAAAGGTTGTCATCCCATTCCTCTGGCTGATTTTCAGTATCTGTGTTGGCTATCCTAGCATATGTTACTGCAAAGTTCATTGATTCATCATCAATTTCCAATGGCTCTTCCTCTAGACTGGGGGACTGCTCTTTGCTAGTAGAGGAAAGGTTTTCCAACTCCCTTCTGACTATATTTTCATCATAACTCTCAACTATCCTATAGGAATCAACTTCTTTCCATTTTCAGCTTCAACATTCATTGTCCCAACACTAGTTTGTGTTGAATCCCTTGGTTCCTCTTCAATGTGTTCTCCTCGAGATGTTGATAACTCTTTGGCCTCATGGGGTGACTCATCCTCCTTGACAGTTGGCTGCTCAAACTTGTTCGAACAACCCTTAGCTTGAGCCATAATTTTTGTGCATGACGAGCAAGTGAATTCAGAGTGGGGTGCATTGTGAAATCTAGACCAACTAGACATCAATATTTTCTCCAATTTTGGTATTTCTTTGCTGCCCAAACATTCTTGGACTAGCTCCTTGAATGCCTTAGCTTTCATGGTTGTCAAATTATCTTCTAGATCTTCGGGAGCCAAGGGCAGGTATATTTCCCAAAAGGGAATTTCTCCTTGCAAGATCCTTTCAACTCTGGTCAAGAAAGTTAGACACCCCAACTCGTTCTACCTACGAGTGCAATGGATCTAACATCTATCTGCCAACGTGAATTGCTGCAATGAATTCTTCTATCTCTTGTTCAAATCTGCATGCAACT
>VDFB02289687.1:0-47341 GCA_007258455.2 Sequoia sempervirens | reverse complement strand
AGAAAATTTCCAATACATTCAATGATCTAAGAGGAAACCAACATGATACATAGAGACCTCCCTATGAAAATTGTCATTATCACAAAAATTATTCATGTAAAAAATAATGTAGACAAGGCTAAAATTTATTTTACAATAACCAACCTTAATAGAAAAATCCTTGATACAAACTAAGGAAACCTCTTATGAAACCAAATAATTAGCTCCAATAGAACAACCATTGCAATAGATTCCCCATAATCCTAGTATAGAGTTATTAATAGCTTAGAATAACTACACCTAGGAAGTATCCTAAGGTACTATTATTTCTATACATTCCTTGTACATGAAAATCATGACCTACCAATTACTATACCTAATCCATCCTCATGACAAAAAACCTTGATTGCTTGTTATAATGATTTTTTTTTGTGCAAATCTATCTAGAGAAAATTGCTAGATGGAATAAACATTGGTAACTAGAAATATTTTAAATTATACACTCAACATGAAATTCGTATGATAATTTAAAGAAGTTAAAAACTAAATTTTAAGATTGTAGGACATAATAACCCGACCAAAATAACCCTGGATAGAATAACCTGGTCACAATAACCAAAGGAAAAAATAACCCAAGGTCATAATAACCCAAGCCAAAATAACTCGTGGTCATAATAATCCTTGGACAAAATATCCCCATAAGAATATAGAGAAAGGAAAACAAAATTTATAAATTACCATGGGTTATTCTATTGATGGGTTATTTTGACCATGGGTTATTTTTTCCATGGGTTATTATGACCCTAGGTTATTTTTGATTGAGTTATTATGATAGGGTTATTGTGTCCAGGGTTATTTTGGTCGAGTTATTATGTCTAGATACCAAATTTTAATATAAAACAAGAGTAAAGTTGAGAGTATTAAAGAATGAGGTCAATCTAGCTTGCTATTTCTTGTAATACAAAATTAGAAAGAAGCACTAATTTTTGGCATGCTAATTGTTAGGGAAAGCAACCCAGGAAAACCATCTATGGAATAAATCTTCATGAGATACAGAGGAGCACCATGCTACTTCACCAGAGAGAAAAATGAAATATGAGATTTGATTAATTTACACAATGTTATTGGATTTTAAAGCCATGAGAAAAGTGTCAGGTGGGAACACTACCCACATGGGAAAAACCACCTAGGAGAAACTAAATGCAAAACTAATAAATTAATCTATCTAAGTAAACTTAAGTAGGTAAATGGTAAAAACCATTTACTCCAACACCCCTCTTAAATGCAACTTAGGGAGAATTATTATGCAAAAATGAAGATGCAATATATGGGTCCCGACTACACAACCATTTTAGGTACCCATTTACAATTCAATCTCTCACAATCGGAGAAAAGGAGAAAAAGACTATGGGAAAAAACCCCTCTCCAAAAGAGAGAAAAGAAAACAAAAAATGATGCATGGATGGAGGACTCAATCACACCCCCCAAGGACTACATACATCATGTATATACAATCAATAGCCCTCCCATAAGAGGGAAAGAGAGAGACTATATAACCCCCCCACAATGTGTAATCACCTACAAAAATGGTAAGTGTCTAAAGACAAAACATGATCTAGTGTCAACAAACAACTTGTCTCCCTTTTAGAAGAAACAAAACTAAATACAAATGCAGGTATGCTTCCCATTCCAGATAGGAATTGAAAGAAAGAAGCATGAAAATGTATGATGGTGTCTTTGAAATCTACTCATGTGTCACCAAGACCTTGGAAAATGTTGCCACAAACCAATCCAAAAAATGCCCAATGACAACAGAAGATGACAAACAAGGTGTGGACATAGAAAAATTAACCCTTCTAATTTTTCTTGTTTTGTCCCTCCTTGTGTTTAATTGGCTTGATTTCACCTTGATTTAATGTTGCAATGTGGCTCACACATTCACATTAGGTCTTGAATCTTTATGAATCATTAAGACTTTATGATGTCTTGTAAAGGTGTTGTGACACATTTTCACACTTTTCTAGACTCTTCTTATTATAATTCACTTACATACCCTCTTTTTATCACTTACCAAGTCTTATTTTAAAGTGTTGTAAAGTATTGTAACAAAATTTCACACTTTTCTAGACTTGTCATCAACAAATACACCTTTCTTATGCTTTATTTGGCCCCTTTATGCACTTATAGGCCTTAATTAAGTGTATTTTTGAATACAAACCCGAAAAACATCATTTAAGACAACTTAATTTTTGAAACCCATTCACATGCCTTGAGTGGGACCCATTTACCACTAGGGGTGAATGAGTCCCTCTTGATACAAAAATTAAAATAAATTCAAATTACTGGTGGGTTTTTATTCCTTAAGACCTAAGGTCAACCTATGATGTTGTACTCTTAGGTTTCTATTCATTTTAACCCCCATACACCCATTCATCCATTCACTCATCCATTCAAGTATTCATGCATTCATCCTAGAATTTTAGCATTTTCATCACTCAATCAAGCATTCAAGCATCTTAGAGTTCCTTATCTTCAAATTTCAACATTAAGGGTTTGGTGAGTTTATGAAATTGCATGTTATTTTTTCATCATTCACTCTTTATTTCACTTCATTATCAAGGGTTTGATTACCAAATTAGGGTTTGACCAAGGAAAACCCCTATACTATAACCCTTAACCCTTTTTCCCCTCTTTGCATGTGTGTTTGTAGGTCTATTGGTAGATTTTTCAAAGTCATCAAAGTCAATATAACCCTATTTGAAGCTTGGGGACCATTTTCCCATCAGATTATCCAGATTCATATCCGACAAGCTGTCAGGCAGAAAAGTGCAGACCTAGACCCACATAATTGACTCCTAACTTTTTAGAAATATGTAGGTGGATTGATTCTCCATCTATGGTGAATGAGTCCCACTGCTAGGCTGGAAAATGTGTTTTCTGAAGTTCTATGTTCTCGGCATCTCGAAACTTGGTTTAGTAGTTTTTACCAAAAACATAACTAATTCACCATCTGTGGCAAATGAGTCCCAATGGGCTTCAAGACTGGTCTCTATAGTATTCCAAAGCCTTTCAACAAAAACTTACATCCTCCAAGTGCACCTCAATCAATTTCATTAAGTTTTGTTCTTGTTTGTTCATGTTTTTAGTTATTTTTGCATACAACACTGTGTTTTCAAACTAGTTGCATTTCTTAGGTTTAGCATTAATAATCATCTTTATTTTTTATTTTATTGCATTTATATCATCTCATCTAGGAATATTGCATCCATATCACATTAATCTTCAATGTTAACATTGCATTTTGGCCCATCTTTCTCCTTTTAGGTGAAAAACCATAAAAGTGCAAGAAAGACCCTTGGAAGCCAAAATATTTGTTTACATTTTGGTGCACCCATATTTAGAATATTTTAACTTCTAATTTCAAGTGCATTTTCATCCTAGGTTTATCTTGCATCAACATTGCATTAGGTTTTGCATTGTTTTACATCCTAGGGTTTTCAAAATTGCATTTCCAATCATTTAAAAACAATGAAATTCTACATCTTCATCATAGTTCTACATAGGACAATCTAAAAAGCATACAAATCATCTTAAATTTTTTGAATTTTTTTTAAAAAATTCATCCCTGGACTCATTCACTACCTCGGGAAAATTAGTCCTGTTGCATATTTTGCACTATAATTTATCACTTTCAACACATTTTCTACATTTTTGTTTTCTATTATTACATCTTTGTTACAATTTCTATAATTTATGTTATTATCATTTCATTTTCATCCACCCTGCCTTTGGTACCCCTTGTATAAGTCTTTGGTACCCTATTGATAATATTTTAGTGAGAAGTTCACGACTCATGGCATCCCATGATAACACACTGGTTGTGGACCTTGGGTTGACCTGAGCTACTACTCCTGGTATTGAAAATAGTGCATTAGGCATGGATCCTACCTTTAGGAATAATTTTCATTTGAATAAAATGCAAGTTGACACACAAAATGATCGCGTTCTATAAGAAAAAATCATTAACATCCATGAGGATCTAGCACATTTGCAACAAAACATGTGTCTTGAAAAAAATTTAACCACCACAATTCCTATTATAGACAACATCCATCATCTACTTGAATGTAACAAAGGGTTAGATGTTATGAAAAAAACAAAAAATGTGGTTAGCCATAGAGGACCTCACATCCCCCCCCCTTTAGCCATAACATCCATACCTACCTACATCACTCCCCAAGTTGCAACAGTCATGCAATATGTTAGTAATATAACTCCTTCCTTCAGTATTCCTACTAGTACTCCTAGTTCCTTTGTGGCATCGGATTTTATATCCTCCACCACCTTCCCACCTATCAGTGTTCCTTTCACTTGTCCTACTACTACATACACTCCATCACCATTCTCTCTTCCAACTCCTACCACCTATCCTAATCCTCTCATCACACAACTCTTCCACAATATCCACCATAAGTCAAAGTCAAAATGCCCCACCCACCTATTATGTCTGTAGCAACCCATTATCTTTGGAAATATTAAGAATATTGATGCCACAAGGAATTGATATACCTATATTTGAAAATTACAGAGGGAAGGGCGATCCTACTAATCATGTTAATGCTTACACAACCTTATGTAATGACTTTGTTCTTGATGATAAACTATTGGACAAACTGTTTCCTAGGACCTTAAAGGACACTGCCTTGGAGTGGTTTTCATCCTTACAAAATAATTCAATTCATTCATTCAATGAACTAATTGATGCATTTATAAATCATTTTCAAGTGCACATGGCTCCAAAAAAGACATTGGCTGATCTAATAAGATGTAAAAGAAATGTGGATGAAAAAGTAACCAATTTCATCTCCCACTATCAATCACTCTATGCCCAAATCGATGTCAAGGTTCCTGATCAACATCTCCAAAAGATGTTCATTAAAAATTTACAAAGTCAAATCCAAGATAAATTGACCATGATGAAATTTCCCTCTTTCATTCATCTGTGTGCATTCCTTTGTGACTATCACAATTCGGTTAGTAGTCATGATGCCAAGTCCACTACTAGCCGAATTGAAAAATCTAAACATGTCAACCCAAAAAATTCACAACCCTTTAGAAAACCAAACAAAGGATTTTTACAATTCAACCTCCCTCCTCAAAAAGCACCTCAATCCATCAACAACCAAGTAACGCCTGTTAAAGGGTATGTGCAGGATCATCATGGAAAAAACAGGCCCTTAAGTGGCAAAAAATTTAGAAAATTTAGAGTTAGGCAACTTGATGTAAAAATTTGAATAATTTATCTATATTATTTCAAAAATATGTAAGAATAGAATTTTTATAAAATTGAATTTAGTTTCTAAACTACTAGGTTTAATTTTTAAAAAAAGGAATCTATTTGGTGAAAATTTGAAATTTCAATGCAATAGTACCTTATGGTTTAGGGAAAAATAAGTAGGTGTTTGTCTAACCACCCTAACCACAATAAATGATAATATTTTTTATAATATTTTAGACATAAGTATAGGACTCATGTCTAGATGTGATGCATTTTTTTTTTGTAATTTTTTTCCAAGTAAATAATTAATTATGATTTTTTTATTACAACTTTTAAATAATATAAAAACTCATATGTCTCACCACCTTAACTTGGTCAAAATCCCAAGGAAATTTGGTTTTTCTTTTTTAATTCATATAGTATGTAAGCATAGAATGTGACCCATTTTGAATTCAAAAATGTGATACCGTTTGAAAGCTATAAATGTTTTTCAATCAACCTATCAATCAAGACTTTAGTCATAATTCAAATAGAAAATGAATAATAATTATTTATTAAATTCAAAGTAAAGCATAATTTATATTGGTGGAAAGCTGAGAATCTCCTTTAAAAATTATTTTCATTTCATCGATTTTGGGTAAAAAAAAATTCGTCAGCCACATACCCTACAAATACCCATCATATCACCACTTTTTGGCCCATCATGATCCTGCACATACCGTAAAGCCACGATACCTTTTACTTATGGAGATCCAAAAAGATAGTTTACACCTTTACTGAGCACTCTTCATAACACAATGTCCCAACTATTGCAGCAATAGATGATTACTTTACCTACTATTAAACCATTGGATCCAAGTAAGCCTTTTCCTCCAACCTTTAAACCTAATGCTTATTTCCTTTATCATAGACAAAATGGACATGGCACAAAACAATATAAGCATCTTAAACACCTAGTGCAAGACCTCATTGATTCTAGCCATCTATCTATTTCAAATGTTAGTGTTAAAGGCAATATGTCTGTTGCCCCACCCAATCAAAATTTGCAAATTTTTACCAATCTGATGCCCAAGCATGATGTGTCATTTGTCAAAGCCACTAAAACTCAAAACAATGATGTGATGAATGTTCATATAGCTATTGAGCATCCTGATCCTATTCCACATACCACTACTATTGATCCTATACATGAAATGGTAAGTGTGATAGACGTTATCCCTCATAAGGGCGAACCTAAGAAATCTCTTGATATTACTTTCTCTTCTAAGGATATCCTTTTGAATCTTCTCGATGGTCCTCTTTACATAGTCGACTGTATTTTTGATCAACCCACTAATGGGATACTCATAGATCTTGCCTGTGGAGAGAATGTGATCACTAAGAAATTTTTGGTATTACATGATCTTTATCAAGATGATTATGAAAAATAGAGAGCATGGATCAAAACACACAATGGTTTTGCATGCCTTACGATAGGATCGATCATCCTTCAATTAAAAATAGGACCTAAGATAGTGGATGTAACATTATCCATCATTCCACAGTCAGATCAGTTTTGTTTGCAGCTAGGCCATCCATGGCTTCGCTCGATAAAAGTTGTCCCTTCAGTCATACACAAATGTTTAAAGTTTTCGTTTGATAATGACATATTCACTGTTCACCATAGTGGCTTTAACCCTTTGTCTTCTAAGGGAAATTTCTCCTTAGAAGCCTTTTGGCTAGAGCCCATGGAACTCATAACACCCTGCAAAGACTTCTTTTTCATTGCCTATCAAAAATTCCTGCAACAAGTACTTCCCCTAGTTCAACAATTGCACTTGTCCCTTTGGCTAGTCTCCTGCCCTCGACACATCATGAACATGACTGGGAGGCAGATGATTTGCTTGACGACTAACTTTCATCTACCTTACTATTATTTTGCATTTTATTTTCTTTTTCTTTTGTGTTTGAATGCACGTATTGTGTTCCCCCGTGAGGTGACATTTGATGTTATCTCTCTCTTTGTGCAATTCCTCTTTTTTTCCCCTCATTCTTCTATATGTTGTACATTGACTTCACTCTTTTTTTTTTTTTTTTTTGTGTTTTCCTTTGTGGGGATGATTTAAAAGCGCTGATGCTTCTTATGTTTCTTCCATGTTGACCTAAAAGGCCTTTTTATTTTCTTTTTCCCTTTCACTTGTGTTTTCCTTTTGTGGATGGTGCAAAGTGTTGAGACACCCTATGTCTCTTCCATGTTGACCCAAAAGATCCTTCTATTTTATTTTTTTCTTTCGGCCAGGGTGTTGTCATAATAGTGTTTTACAATTCCTGAGAGGAACTTAATTTTAGCTGAAATCACATATTTTAGAAAATATAGTGATTTAAGCCTTAAAAAGTTTCATTTTAAGGATTCCAATTGAAGAGGGTTTGATCAAATCACCTTAGATCAAACCCCCTTGATAGAACCTCGCTAGTTTTAAACCATACCTATAAATGCATCTCCTTTTACACCTATCAAAATGTCGGGAGGCCAACTTTGATTTAGCTTGGGGATCAAATGAATTTACTTAAAATTTATTTCAAAATGATTATGGTATTCCTTTAGAACAAGCTATATCCAATGAATATAATTTTAATATGTTTTGGTTTTGTTATGTATTTATTTTTAAGTTTTATTAAACATAGGTTTTTCATCTAAAAATGAATTTCTTTGTTCTTCACATGTGGAAAAATAGAAGATTATAAAAAAAGAAAAAGAAAAATATGGTGCAATTCGTGATATTGAAGTCCTTGATCCAAAAAAAAATTAAATTAAATTTTGATATATACAAAAAAAGTTACGCTTTATACGGTCGCACTGTGTCTGAATTATAATTCATTTGACTTTGAAACTTGATTAAGGAAAAAATATTCAATAAAAAACTATCCAACCAAGTGGAAGCACTAGATATCAGAGTTACAAATCTAAATTTGAAAGAATTAGAATTTTATCCTTCATGGAAAAAAGTTATGCTATACTACAGGCCACCTCTAAAAATGTTGTTTTATGAAAAAAATCAATTTTCGGGAGATGGAAAAGAAGTGTAATTTGATTCCAAAAATTTTGAAAAAAATATTTTTAGAATCTACAGACAAAATTTGATGAGACTCTATTTTAAATTCATCTTCAAATTCCTCACAGTTTAGCTTATAGGTGTCTGAATGAAGATTCAATTGTACACACTTCGTTGTCCAAATGGCCAAAAATTGTAAACCACTATTATGGGATCACCCTTGTGTTTTCTTTTTGGGGATGATGCAAGGCATTGAGACTACAATGTCTCTCTCATGTTGACCCAAAAGATTTTTCATTTTCATTTTCATTTTCTTGTGTTTTTCTTTTGAGGATGATGCAAGGAATTGAGACCGCAATGTCTCTCTCATGTTGACCCAAACTATATTTTTTGTTTCTTTCATTTTCACTCTCTTTGTGTCATTCTTCTAGTTCTATGTGTATTTGGGGAATGATGATAGTTCTGAGCTCTTTAATCAAAACATTGTAGCAACGAACATACTAAGCCCAAATCCAGAGATCCCTTATGTGTTTGGTGTGTTCCTTTTTGGGGGAAACCTCTCTTTATTTTGTTCCTTTTTCATTTGTATGGCATAGCCTTACTTAGAAATGTATGACTTGGCATAGGGGCTTTCCAAGTTGGCTCTCATGTCTTGTTTCTTTTTGCATTTTTCATTCACTACTTTAAAGTAATTGCTCACAAAACGATGTGTAGCAATTCCTTTAAAGTGGGGCCATACATTGGCATAATTCATTTTGCATTTTTTTCCTTTTCTTGGTTGTTAGTGTAGCCTCGTTACTTCACATGATGCATTTGTCACTTTCTAGATGACATTGGGTATAGTTTCCTTGATGAGAACAATCTCTCTTAGCATATTACATTCCTCTTAGTGGTCTGATGCGATGCACTGCATCCCCTAAGTTGCAAATCTTATATTCTTTGATTGGTCCTCTCTTGGAGACATTAGAAACAATGTTCCCTAAGTTATAGACCTCACATGAACTAAGCAAGACTCCTTTGAACATCTTTTTCATTTACATGGTCACCTTGCATAACACATCTTGCATTCCTATGGTGCCATCACATTTGTTCATGAGTTCTAAGCATACAAATATTTTCTTGTCTCATGAAGCATGAAATGACATTGTCCTTTGTGGAACCTTATTAAAGTTATCAGGAGGTATAACTTTAGTATGGTTGACCAGGAAGCCCATTCAAGGAATGAATTTTCCCCATAACTACCTGTGTGTTTGTGAGTACATACCGATCCATGAGTGTATATTTCTCACCTTTTGGGCTTTCTCACCCAGCAGAAAACCATGAGTTATGTCACCCTAGAGTGAGTATGCATTTTATTTCCAAACAAACAAGCCTAGATCTAATCCACAATGAGCTGAACAAACGATTGAAGCTTGTTTCAACTTTCAACCTCTTTCTTTCATTCTTTTTCACCATTTTCATACATGTGTTTCTTTGTGCTTATGGTTAGTTTTCCATGGGATCTTGATCCTGGGGGCTTGATCATCCCTCTTGATTGTTGTTATCTCATCTTACCAAGCATTAGTGCATTCAAAACCCTCTTGATTGCATGTTTAGCTACTTTAGTGTGATTTTGAAGCAAGTTCATCCTCTCACTAAAGTGGGGGCTAACTATGGTCGGGGAAAAAGTAACCCTTCATCTTTTTCTTGTTTTGTCCCTCCTTGTGCTTAATTGGCTTGATTTAATGTTGCAATGTGGCCCACACATTCACATTAGGTATTGAATATTTATGAATCATTAAGACTTTATGATGTCTTGTAAAGGTACTGTGAAGTGTTGTGACACATTTTCACACTTTTCCAGACTCTTCGTATTATAATTCACTTACATACCCTCTTTTTATCACTTACCAAGTCTTATTTTAAAGTGTTGTAAAGTCTTGTAACAAAATTTCACACTTTTCTAGACTTTTCATCAACAAATACACCTTTCTTATGCTTTACTTGGCCCCTTTATGCACTTACAAGCCTTAATTAAGTGTATTTTTGAATACAAACCCGAAAAACATCATTTAAGAAAACTTAATTTCTGACACCCATTCACAAGCCTTGAGTGGGACCCATTTGCCACTAGGGGAAAATGAGTTCCTCTTGGCACAAAAATTAAAATAAATTCAAATTATTAGCATATTTTTTCCCTTTAAGACCTAAGGTCAGCCTATGATGTATTTTTAAGAAATTAGGGCATAATTGTGTATAAATACATGATTTTCTATTCATTTTAACACCCATACACCCATACACCGATTCATCCATTCATCCATTCACTCACCCATTCAATTATTCATGCATTCATCCTAGCATTTTAGCATTTTCATCACTCAATCAAGCATTCAAGCATCCTGGAGCAGCTTATCTTCAGATTTCAACATCAAGGGTTTGGTGAGTTTATGACATTGCATGTTATTGGTTAATCATTCCATTTTTATTTCATTGCATTATCAGGATTTTGATTACCAAATTGGTGTTTGACCAAGGTAAACCCCTATACTCTAACCTGTAACCATTTCCCCCTCTTTGCATGTGTGTTTGTAGGTCTTGTAAAAATATTTGTTAAAGAGAAAGGTGTCAAAAAGGTGTTTCAAATTCATCAAAGTCAACATAACCCTATTTGAAGCTTAGAGACCATTTTTATGGGTATGTACAGGATCATCATGGAAAAAACTGGCCCTTCAGTGGCAAAAAATTCAGAAAAATTAGAGTTAGGCAATTTGACGTAAAAATTTGAATAAGTTATCTATATTATTTGAAAAATATGTAAGAATAGAATCTATAGCAAATTGAATGTAGTTTCTAAACTACTAGGTTTGTTTGAAAAAAAAAAAATCTATTTGTTGAAGATTTGAAATTTCAATGCAGTAGTACTTAAAATTTAGGGAAAAAATAACAAGTAGGTGTCTATCTGACCACCTTAACCACAATAAAATGATAATATTTTTTTGTAATATTTTAGAGCTAAGTATAGGACTCATGTCTCAATGTGATGCATATTTTTTTATAATTTTTTTCCATGTATATAATTAATTATGATTTTTTTTATTAAAACTATTAAAAAATATAAAAAAATTGTATGTCTGACCACCTTAACTTGGTCAAAAGTTCATGAAATTCAATTTTTATTTTTTTAATCCTATAGTATGTGAAGCATAGAATGTGGCACATATTTTGGATTCAAAAAATGTGATATCGTTTGAAAGCTATAGAATTTTTTCAATCAGCCTATCAATTAGGACTTTAGTCATAATTTGAATAGAAAATGAATAATAATTACTTATTAAATTCAAAGTAAAGCATAATTTATATTGGTGGAAATTTGAGAATATCCTTTGAAACCCCTTTTTGTTTCATCAATTTTGGGTAAAAAGAAGTCATCAGCCACATACCCCTCATATTGCCACTTTTTGGCCCATCA
The DNA here is from genome assembly GCA_007258455.2 of Sequoia sempervirens. NCBI lineage: Eukaryota > Viridiplantae > Streptophyta > Pinopsida > Cupressales > Cupressaceae > Sequoia > Sequoia sempervirens. Next base: position 35,601 of record VDFB02289687.1, on the reverse strand, counting down.
TGATCCTGCACATACCCTTATGTTAGATTATCTAGATTTAGATCCGGCAAGCTATCAAGTAGAAAAGTGTAGACCTAGACCCACATAATTGACTCTTGACATTTTAGAAATATGTAGGTGGATTGATTCACCATATGTGGTGAATGAGTCCCATTGCCAGGCTAAAAAAAGTACTTTTTGAAGTTCTGCATTCTTGACATCCCGAAACCTGTTCTGACAATTTTTACTAGAAATAAGACTAATTCACCATTTATGGTGAATGAGTCCTAGTGGGCCTCAAGACTGATCTTTACAACATTCCAAAACCTTTCAACAATAGATTTCAGCCTCCACATGCACCTCAATCAGTTTCATTAAGTTCTATTCTTTTTTGTTCATGTTTTTAGTTCTTTTTGCATACAACACTATGTTTTCAAACAAGTTGCATTTATTAGATTTAGCATTAATAATCATCTTTATTTTTAAATTTTTTGCATTTATATCATCTCATCTAGGAATATTGCATCCATATCACATTAATCTTGAATGTGTACATTGCATTTTGGCCCATCTTTCTCCTTATAGGTGAAAACCCTAGAAGTGCAAGAAAGACCCTTGGAAGCCAAAATCCTTGTTTACACAAGGTACCACTGGAAACTAGTCTTGAAAACTCTCTATAGACTGAGATGGTGTGAGAATATTTGTACCACAACTATCATCAAATAGGAGAGATATACCCTTAAATGTGTCCTCCAAATATGAAATGTGAGATTCCACAAATAATGAACCAATGTCCAACAAATAAGTATCCCAATCAGGAAGATAATGAAATACTGGCGGTGATGAATCACTGTACATGGTCAATGAATGATCCTACTAAATAGGAATGATAGGAGTCTCAATCAATGGCTTTGCATAATGAATCACTAAAGGAAAAGGTACATCAACTATCTTTGATGGAGAAGCAGGAGCATCTGAAGAACCCTCGTCATCCTCATCTGAAGATTCAAATTATTCCAACAATTCAAAATCTTGCATAGTAGCATGATCATAGGGTATCCTATCTAAAAAATGAAGAGGCACAAGACAATTTGAAACAGGATCATCTAGGAATAGCTGTGTATCAGGATCTCCATATATTTACTAGATTTTAATCCAAAGAGTATATGGACACTCAAAATGATCAATAGCATCCAAAGTGGCATCATCAATATGCATTGTAATAACTCTTATGACATGATCCCTTTTGTAATTCCATGCAAATTTCTTACTATTAGTACCAAGAAGGGGAACAAGAATATACAAATGTGGCAACAAATGAAGCCATCAGAGATGTTTTATGATACCATCTCTCCATTGTTTATAGTTTACCCTTTCCAACATAATCATAGTATGATGCAATGAAAACCCCATAATCAATTATGAAAAATCTCCAAAAATAGAAAGACAACAACCTTCAACAACAATTAGAAAAACTCCTAAATATTGCAAATGAAGTGAGACCAATATCGAACTTAAATAGATTAAAAGCACCACAAAATGGAAAAGTATAAGAGAAATTCCTCAACCACTACAAAGGTGACAAAAATACCTTTCTGTTGATATGTGGTTTGCAAAAATTGTCCTTCATTTGCAAAAGATATGTAAAAATGAAAGAAAGGCCTAAATAGGCACTTTTAGAATGTTATCCAATTCAAAGCTCATGGCACTTAATGGGATAAAATTAAAGGATTACATAACCTATTCTGGAGAGGCCACACATGTTTTAGTAACCCAATGTGATCAAGATAGGAAATTCTTTTAGATCATTCAATATAATGGATGAGAGATCAAGCAATGAACAATCAACATGGAAGTTTGGGAAATTGTCTCTATACTTGATAAAATGAGGATGCTAGAATAAGATATTAGAAGAAGAAATTAATTTTGACAAGTAAATGAAACAACTTAAAAATGTAATATGTAGGTAACCCTACCACCACCTACTAGTCTATAATAATATGAAGTGAGACTTGTAAGTAAAATGAAACCAAATACATTCTATTTGACACTTATTTGTAAGGATAAATTATTCCCAATTGTATGAAATCTAGTTCAAGTGCCTTCATAATTTTTAAAAAAGGTCATACAAGCTATTGGTTTAAGATGTGATCCCACAAAAAAAGGTTTTGTCCAATTAGATGGAACCTTAGACAATTTTGTAGGAATGATAAAAAAATTTCCCAAGTTGTCCTTATATGCCTATAACAATATTAAGTCCATGTTAGATATATCCATGATAGAGGTACCTATTAAATTTTTTTTATATTAGGGCTTAAGAGTCCACATCTCTTTCAAGTGTGTTAAAATACCTCCTCTAGTGTTGTGGAAACAATCCCTCCTCTATTATACAATCAAACCCCAACCAATGTACATACATGTCAAGTGCACACACAAGAAAAATCAAGCCCCCCCTTTTCTAAGGGATAAGAAAAGCCAATCCCCATGGTTTCTAAGGGATACAAATAGAAAATGTGCTTCTCATACAATGAATCATCCTTGAGCGAGAATCTATATTGGGATGATAAATATCCCCTTTCTTCCATTTCCTCCAACCTCCAATTTTATTGTGCTTATTTTTTACTAGCTAGACATGCATCATTATAATCCTCAAAAAATTTGTCAAGTGTAGTGTGAATAGCCCTGAGAGCACAATCATTTGACAATATAATGCAATTGAACATTATCAAATTCAATCAAAGGTGTACCTTTTTTATCCAAAAATTCCTTATATCTCCAAAAAAAAAACCCACAAACTATCTCAAAAAAATAATCCCCACAAACTATCTCCAAAAAATCAGAATTACCTTATTAAGCCTTCATACTATTGAAACACTCAACATATTTGCTTTGAGTGCTTGATATCTCTACTAAATATTGTCTTCAAGTGCTATTTTAAAAATGAATATAACAATTAATTATTTCTTAGTAAAATCTCTATATTTCTACTTCTACTTTCATACCTTTCTCCTCCTTCATATTGTTGAAATATTAGTCTATTGAAACACAAAACACCATTTCTTTGAATTTTTGACATCTCTTCTAAATATTATCTTCATTGGTCATTTCAAATGTGTGCCTTATTTAGCTAAAAAAATCCTTATATCTCCAAAAATAAAACTCACAAACTATCGCCAAAAATAATCCCTACAAATTATCTCCAAAAAATAGATTTACCTTATTAAGCCTTCAAACTATTGAAATAATAAACATCTTTTTCTTTGAATTTTTGATATCTCTTCTGAATATTGTCTTCATGTTCCATTTTAAAAATAAATATAAATAATTATTTCTTACTGAAATCTCTATATTTCCACTTCTACTTTAACATCTTTCTCCTCCTTCATGTGTAGCATTAAACAATGAAATATTAGTCAATGAAAATTATATTCAATTCCTTTATTAGTGAACCCCTAAACTACTAATCTATTGAGTATTCACAAAAAAATAGATTTTTTGTATAGTATTGGTTGTCCTACAATCCAACAGTTCACATTACCATATAAAGTATGGTGCCCAACAATAAAAAATTCCCATAATGGAGAGAAATTGTAATTCTCCAAGCCAACATGCTCTGAACAAAATGTGAAAACAATTTTTTTGAAACAAAGGTCATAACACTGATAATACAACAATGACATGTCACAGGTCTACACAAAAATGTGCACACAAGTGTTGCAATGACACAATGACAAAGACAAGAAGATAAATTCACCATTGCATAAGAAAGGTGACAACAATAGTAGAAGAGTAACTACTCATGGGATAAATCCACCACAATGAACATATAAGAGAGAGATGAAAAAACCTACACAATGATTGGTTACTAAACCACAATCACACTCTCTAGCAACATCACACTAGGATAGGATAAGGGAACTATCAACCTCCACTTCACACCTAGACACACTTAACAACTCTAAAAAAGGGAAAATATTCACAAGAGGTTGTCTAACTAGTAGGCATAAACTCTGCACTAATTGGAATGATGACGAGTCACTTCCAAAAAATAAAAGACTCCCCAAAATATCACATCGCCACATGAAAGCACATAGGTGAGAGGACAATACTCCACATAAATTCCCATTTTTTGATCATTCTTGTTGGTTGAGAATAATTCCTTCTCACCTTATTCTTTCTTAATGAATCAATCAACTAAACACTCCTAAAATGTCATATAGGAACTTGTGCAAATGGCTTTCAAAAAATGGAAAAGAACATAGCCCACACTAATGTACACGTAGCATCTTCCTAACTCAAGAAATAAATAACAGATGAAATGTTGGCATTACCATTTCAGATTGATGATCCAAGCAATATTCTCAACAAGTGGAGAGACTTATATACAAATTCATGGCTTCTTATGTTGATCTACTTCTTTTCACATGTAGTATTAGTGATCTTCTCTTCCAACATTTGGGTTATTCTTGCCACTTCCTATGCACAACTTCAAAAATCATCTCATTGTCTTCCACTTAAAACTTTTCACTCAATACAAAAATATCTTCAAATAATTTTTGAGTTATGTTTCTCTCTTCACCAACTTTCTAGAATAATTTGAATTTTCAAATTTCAATGAGAAATGACAAAGCTATCACAATTTTACTAAGAATATTTTAAATTGGATTTTAAAACACCATTCACTTTTCTAACTTCACAAAATTCTTGTTTTTGTAGGCATCTCTTTAGATGTGCACAAACATTAATGTTAAAACCAACTACTTTCATTGCTCTCCCATAAACCCAACATCTTTATTACTCTAATACCATGTTGAAATAGTGAGAGAATAAACAATATGCATATTACTCAATTGTTGAACAACAATAAAGAATAATATAAAATATTTTATTAAATCAAAATCACACATTTTGATAGTTCACATTACATTGCAATGGCTTTTTAAAGCCTTATTTTCTCATGAACCAACTAACCTACGGGAATGCAACTTCCCAACTAACTATTAATTTATTATTTACTTATTAAAATACTAATGTTACTTATTTAATCTAATCTAATAAATGCAATATTCCAACATTTTGTTTAGAACTTTCAAGGAACCACCTTCAAGAAGTGCATTATTGTGTTGAAAAGAAAGGGATAATTTTTTTTTATCATAATTGTTTGAAGCAATTTGTTTGATAGATAAATAAGATAAAAAAATATTTCTACTATTTGACCTTTTAAAAAGAAAATTGCTTCCCAAAAAGAAAGCCACAATAACATGTCCTATCAATAAAACCCTAAAACCTGGAAACATTCCCCAATGCTTCTGGTGTTCCACCATCTGCCCACCTTGCATCTACGTCGAATGTGAGGCAGAGAATAACTGAGCATGATTAATTAACTTGCGGAAAAACAAGAAATTCCCAACAAGTGGAATTATCTTGGAAAGCTGGAGAACTTTAAATATTTCAATGACATGTCCGTCTGTCTTTCAATGATATGTTGTCTACCACCAACCATTCGTGCTGTCTCTGTTTAAGCGAAGCACAGAAAAACACACTGTTATTTGTTTATTGTTTACAAGACCAAGGGAAGCAACACTGGGAAAGACAATGTAGGAGACATAAATGAATCTGAGATTTGTTTCCATTTAAGATCTGTAAGAAGCGATCCTTCTAGATTAGGTGGCGGATGGAAAGATGATGTTGTAACTTAGCCTGGGGAAAATAGATTTGGCATAGTATGTTCATCTTAATGTTAGGTGGTGGATGAATAGACCATTCATTAAGGCCAGGGAGACAAGAATTAGGTGGTGGATGGATATATCAGATTTGTTATTATTGGGGATTAGACTTAGCATGGAAGGTCCATCTTGTGGACTATTAGGTGATGGATGTATTTATGATAGATAATTATAAGTGTGTAGAGATAATGTGTTGTAAAAGTAATATTAAATATCCATTACTATCTAATTGTACAATTTGAACATCCATCATTGGTAGTGTAAGATTTTAGATCATCATGAAAATTTAACATTGATTTTGTCATTTCATACATTTTCTTATACTTAATGCTTAATCGAGTACACAATTAACAAATCTTTAGAATTTAGTATTTAATTAAGTGTAGTAGATTTCCAAATTTATGTTTACTACATGAAATAAAAATAAATAGTACAAAATTTGAACAACGAAAAACAATTTCCATGAAGTTCTATAAACTATTTATTTGTTAATAGCCATTAAATTGCATACTATACATTTTAAAAGTATGATGTGTAAGCATGTTTTCTTTATATAATTAAAAGTATCATATGATTACAAACTCTTCTATATTGAACTATGATCTACTAACATTTGTGGCAAGAGCTCTACGACATATCTCAATGTTAGATATTTTAAATGTGCATAACATTTGATGGTGTGTTTGACATTTTTTATTATGTTTTAGGAGCATTTATAGAATGCTTAGTTTAATTTTTGAAAATATATTATGCTTTTAATATAGATTTTTTTTCCTTTATTTATATAATGTTTAACAAATCATATGAATAGAGGTTGAAATATGGTCTTGTTCAGGGGTCATTTCTATGCATGTGTATGCATGTGCTTGGATGTAATATATGATCTTTGGGTTAAAATGTATATCATTTTATTTTTCTAATGTATCTTTGAAAAGCTTAACATAATTGATATTCATTAGGGAAATCTACTTTAGAAAAGCACATTCTTTGAAGTATTTATACTTTGCTCAATGTCTAGGTTGCTTAAGGCTTGTTTGGTCCCTATACTTTCATGTCTTGAGTTGGAGACTTATTTTTCATTTTTAGTGGGTTTTGTAACATATTTATTAGGGTCCTAAGGTTGGGGTTGTAGTTAATAGACTTTTAACAACAACTCAAAGAGTCATTTCAATGCTTTTGGGTCCCTTAGGACCACTTTTTATTTGGGTCCTATTCTAGGTTTTCAATTTAACTAGTTTAAGATCTCTCAAACACCCCTAGAATCTCCTAGGAAAACTTAAATGGGAAAAGAGTGACCCTAACTAAAAAAAGGGGTAACACTAATCATAAGACCTCCTAGGTGGCCTAATTTGGAAAAAGGCTGATATTTCCCTATCCCAAGAAATCCTATCTAGTAAAAGGGATGACCTTGATTAACAAGAAGGATGAGCCTTAGAAATTGAGAACTTCTTATATTTGGTAAGCATTATTGAAAGAGGTTTCTCATAGGGGCATATTTTCCTTGTCTAACACTTACATTCATATGGTACTAGGTGATCTAACAATAATGTGTTCAACTTTTTGGCTTTAGTGGAGCAATGGAATCAACATTTTAAACCATATTTCCACTTTCTATCACATATAGAAACTAAACCATTAATAATTTGAAGATGATGTTAATTAGTGTTTAATAAGATCTTGCATGTAGATTCTAAATATATATGTTTTAAAATAAAAATAATTTACAGTGTCAAATTTTAAGTAATTTTTAATAACTTTTTTTATATTTAAAATTAATTTTAACATGTGAAATTTATTCCATAGCAAACAAGTTTATTTACAAAAAAATAAATCTTCAATTTTAAACATAAATTGGTAACACTAATATCTAGTGTACATATACTTTTTCAAAATTTGTTTTGGTGCATTTTATTTTTTTTATCATTTTTTGATGGGATATTAATTATAATTTAGACATAGTTTTATTCCATAATACATATATTTATTTTGTATATATCCAAATTAAATTTTCTCTTGAAATAAGGACATCAATACATAGTGCTAATATGAAAATTTCCCTCTCTTTTTTAATTTTTCATGTGTGAAGCAAAGATCTTGAAATTTGGGGAAAAACCTATTTTTACTAAAAAATAACAAATAATATAATAAATTAAATATACTCAAAATTATACTTTGTGAAAATCTTACTTTAAGGGCTACAATGCTTCAAATTATTTTGTCAACTTGAATCCATTTTTTGGTCTACCACAAGATTTGAAACTAAACAAATTGAGAAAAATTAGATGACATAGGGTGAATGGTCTAACCAAGCATCTTCATTTGAATCACCTTAGGACAAATGAATTTCAAATGAATATACATTAATTTTAAGGTGCTTAGTTAAACATACAAAATATTTAAATTTTCATATATAAATTTAACATAATAGATTAGTTTATATCCAATAAAATAATAAATTTTCTCACATGTTTCACATTTTAATAATTTTTTAAGGGATGAATATTTTGTAAGAGAATTCTACTCACATTTCTTGCATTTTTGGCATTTTTGAGGGGAAACTTTTCAAAAAAAATTATTGTGATGCATTTATGTCGAGAAAGAAATGGGAAATAAAAGAATGAGAAAAAATTGGAGTATGTACTCATATTCAACATAAAAGGAGAAGAAATCAAATGAAGAAAGGGTACAAAAATATTTCAAAGAGAAAGAAGATATTCATTTATAAAAATATATATATATTAATTTAAATATTAAATAGTTTAATTAGAATATAAATATCAAGTGTTTATTGTGTTCAGAAGATCAATCTATATAGGTATATTCCTTGAAACTAATTTCTTAGCTTTCAAAATGTACCAACCCATGTTAACATTTCTCAACATGTGCTCTCAACTTCTTCATATATATACAACTTCATCAACCCCATACATGCATCTCATGTTCATACTAGTATCTTTTGTGATTGATTTATGGGTATGTGCAAGATCATCATGGAAAAAATAGGCCCCTAAGTGGCAAAAAAATCTAAAAAATCAGAGTTAGGAAACTTGACGTAAAAATTTGAATAAGATATCTATATTATTTCAAAAATATGTAAGAATAGAATCTGTAGCAATTTGAATGTAGTTTCTAAACTACTAGGTTTTTTAAATCTATTTGATGAAAATTTGAAATTTCAATGTAGTAGTACTTAAATTTCAAGGAAAAATAAGAAGTAAGTGTCTATCTAACCACCCTAACCACAATAAAATGATAATATTTTCTTATAAGATTTTAGATACAAGTATAGGAATCATGTCTCGATGTGATGCATATTTTTTGTAATTTTTTTCCAAGTAAATAATTAATTATGAATTTTTTTTATTAAAATTTTTAAAAATTATAAAAAAATGTATGTCTAACCGCCTTAACTTGGTCAAAACTTCATGAATTATTATTTTTTTTGTTTTAATCCTATAGTATGCAAAGCATAAAATGTGATGCATGTTTAGGATTCAAAAAATGTGATATTGTTTGAAAGCTATAGATATTTTTCTATCAGCCTATCAATCAGGTATTTAGTCATAATTCAAATAGAAAATTAATAATAATTATTTATTAAATTCAAAGTAAAGCATGATTTATATTGGTGGAAATTTGAGAATCTCCTTTAAAAACCCTTTTCATTTCATCAATTTTGGGTAAAAAAAAGTTGTCAACCACATACCCATCATATCGCCACTTTTTGGCCCATCATGATCCTGGACATACCCTTATAGATATAACCGGATTCTAAGTTAGCTCCAAGATGCATCTAAATTATCTTTATGATAAATGTGTACTTGCCTAATTATCTAAGTATTTTTATATTAAGTCATTATTACAACACTACAAGCTGACATTAGATCTAGGAGAATAAAATCCCACCAAGAATTTTAATTTAAATTAGGTCTAAGCTAAGTGAGACTCATATGCCTGTTGAGGCGTATGAGTCCCATTAGGCTAAGCTTGGGACACATTTTTCAAGAAATGCTTAGTTTAATGTGAAATTCAAATTAAGGCCCCAAAACTTAGGTGGGACCCATATGCCCAAGGTGGCATATGAGTCCCAGATCACTAAATCTAGACCATATAATCCAAAATCATTAAATTATGATTGGTCATTTGATATATTTCGGGATTATTCTCAGAAAGATGCATTAATTAAGGCTCGTGGATGCAAAATAAGGCCAATTAAAGCATAAAGAATCCCAATTAATTAATAAAACCTTAGACTAGTGTGAAAGTGTAAGAAAAAAACATTACAACACCCTAAATAAAGCACAATTAAGTCCATTTAGTTCACAAGGGCCCAAACAAGTGTGAAAATGTAAAGGGTTACATTTTTCTACACTACAATTAGCCCCCACTTTAGTGAGAGGTGGAACTTGCTTCAAACTCACACTAAAGTAGAAAAAATAAAATCAAGAGGGGTCCAAATGTACCAATTCCAGTAAGATAGGATGAAAATGATCAAGAGGGGTGATCAAGCCCCCAGGATTGAGATCCTATGGAAAACCAACATAAGCATAAAAGAGTACACATGAAAAATGATATAAGGAGCACCAAAAAGGCACAAGCATACACTTCCAAAGACAAAGATAAAGAAAAAAAAAGCAAAAAAAGAAGGGTGGATCAATCTTCAACCATTTGTCTTGTATCCTATGGATCAAATCTAAGCTATTTTTCAAAGAAAAGTTTGAAAGTGGAACACAATTTCCACTATGAAAACCAATGTATGCTCACAAGGGCCATTGGAACCTCAGGCTATCCACTAGCTGAGCCCCTAACAAGACACATATGCATGTGGCTGGTATGCGCTCACACAAACAAGCAAGTGGCTATGGGAAAGTCACGCCTGAGTTTGAATCTTATACGTACAACCATACCAAATCTATGCCTCCTAATAACTTTGAGCTTCATGAGGTGAGCAAAGCTTCGTATGCTTGACACCCATGAACAAACAAGATGACACCACAAAAAAGAAAAGTATGTTATGCAAGGTGGCCATATAACAGAAATTGTAAGGTACATGTTTAAAGGAATTTTCTTAGTTCATGTAAGTTCTTAACTTAGGGAACATTGTGTCTAATGTCTCCAAGAGAGGAAAAATTGAAGAATATAATATTTGCAACTTAGGGGATGCATTGTGTTGCATCAAGCCACTAAGAGGAATATAATATGCTTAGAGAGATCACACTTGTGAAGGACATTATACCCAATGTCACCACAAAAAGAAAGATACATCACAAAAGGTAAGAAGGTCAACCACACAATGAAACGTGAAATGAAAAAGAATAATGCCAATGTTTGCCCCCACTTTAAAGAAATCGTTAAACACCATGTTGTGAGCAATTACTTTAAAGTAGCAAATGATAAATGCTAACAATAAAGAGGATGTGATCTTGAGCTTATTTGGAAAGCCCTATGCCAAGTCATATGCTTCTAAATGAAGATATGACATGAAAAGGGGTTGCCCCCATGATAAAATCCCAAAATCACATAAGTGATCCATGGATTTGAGGTTAGTATGCCTTTGCTACAATGTTTTTATAGAGCTCAAAATTGTCATAATTCCACAAATACTCATGGAATAGGAAGAATGACACAAAGAGAGCAAAAAAAAATAATTCTTCCAGGTCAACATGGAAGAGACCTAAATGTCTAAATTCCTTGCACCATCCCCAAAAGGAAAACACAAGACAAATTCGAAAGATAAAGGAAAATATTTTGGGTCAAGATGGAAGAGACCTAAATGCCTCAATGCCTTGTATCATCCCCAAAAGGAAAAAAAAATACAAATGAAAAATATAAAGGAAAAGATTTGGGTCAATGTGGAAGAGACCTAAATGTCTCAATGCCTTGCATCATCCCCAAAAGGAAAATACAAGACAAATGAAAAAGATAAAGGAATATATTTTAGGTCAAAATGGAAGAGACCTAAATTTCTCAACACCTTGCATCATCCCCAAAAGGAAAGCACAAGACAAATGAAAAGATAAAATGTTTACGACATAGAGAAGAATGTAGGTACATATGGAGGAATGTCACAAAGAGAGAGGTACATCAAAACATAATGGTATGGGGGATCACATTACACACATGCAATCACATAAAAGAATATGAAAAAGAAAATAATGCTAAAGACTAGTAAGGCACATGTGAGTCAACCTCTAACAGGTTGTTCGCATCCCAATCTTGTTCATCGTATATGGAAAGTAGACAACTAGCCAAAGGGACAACGAAAAATGTGTTACTGGGACAAGGCTATCTAATTCTTGTCCCCACTATGTGCAAGACAAGAATAAGCCAAGATAGGTGATGAGAAAGAGCTCCTTGCATTTTGGAATGATTTGCAATGAATGTAAAGCATGTAATAGTGAGAAAGTTATGATCCTACAACTATTACATGGCAAGGAGTAGAAGGACATGCTCTAAGGAACTATTTCTATGATATCAAAGTTTTTAAATATTTGTTTTAAAGCATGACACTCATTAGTACTATGCCCAAAAATTCCATGATATTTACAATGTGATGTGTCTTTGTTCTTAGGATTTGTAAATTGGTTTTCTCGCATGGGTGGTAATGTAATAAGTCCTTGGCTTAGAAGTACATGTAAAGTTCTTTTAGTTGCAGATGGTAGACAAGGGAATTGTAGTTTCTTTAGTTTGTAAGGCCTTCATTGTTTTCTAGATTCACCAACTTCTCTATGTGGAATTAGGGTAGGAGGACCTAAGATACTCTCATCATCCTCGCCATTGTTACAAGGAACTGGTTATTCTTTAGGAAGGAGGATACTTATGATGGCTGGAAGATCTTAATATCCTATCCCTTTGGTAACTTTAGTTGGTATTTTCTCTAAGAGTTGATAAATTTCATGCTCACTTGTTGTATCACATCTTTGTTTGTTTAAGATCATGAATCATTTGTCATATGTCTCTTATAGGTTTATAGGATTGTTTGTTACTTTGTTAACATAGAATGGTTGAATTTTTTCTTGATTAGAGGAACTAGGTTCACCTACTGTAGGGAACTTAGGATCATCTTTTGTTTCAATTTTAGGATGTAAAAGGCCAAACATTTCAAGTTATTTTGGTTTCTTCATAGAAGGATAAAAGGATGCATTAGTCTCAAGGTTGTTAAGAAATCATTTATGAAGTTGTTTAGGTTGTCATCATCTTCTTCAGTGATGTCAACATCACGAGGAGGAGATGCATTAGGAGTTGATTGAGCATGAGTAAGTTCAATTTCATTATGGTCATTTCCAAAATCATAACTTGAGACATCCACTAAATATTTTACGAACATCCAAAGCTTACCAAAGCACATATCCATGATGAAATGTAATGCAATTTTTAAACTTTAAACAAGATAATTTGCTAATTACACTATGCAAAAATCTGAAAATGAAGTGTTGTACAAATGCAATTTTGAAATAAAGCAATGCGCGAAATGAACCAAATGAAGCTAGATGCAATGAAATGAATGAAATAGAAATTTAGTAAACTGAAACAAAGATCTATCAATAGAAAATGAAGGCACAAAAAAAAAGTTTTTAATGATGTAAAATGCAATTTAAGATTTGAAACAAGACTAAATCACCCAAAGGGGCATATGAGTCCCAATCAGGGTTTTTTAGGGGTTCAAATGCTGATAAAAAGTCAACACAAAATACCCAAAAATTAGGAAAACCCACCTATACTGGGACTAAATCGTCCAAAGGGGCGTATGAGTCCCAGTTAGGATTTTTGCACAAAATTCAAAAAATTATAATTGAATGTTAGGTTTTATGGTTTGAATGATGTCTAGAATAAGGGCAATTATAGATTTCAAATGAAATTTGATGCAAGATGCAAAAATGCAACCTATATGCACTTTCACTAATGCAAGATTTAGAAACCCTAGATGCAAATTAACTAATGTAAGACCTAATGCAAAGTTAATGAAAGCTAGATCTAGGACTATGATTCACTTCAAATCAAAATAAAAGGTTTTATAAGGGCTAGGTTCACCAAAATGAAATCTCAAAAATAGTCATTGTATGTTTTAGGACCCACAACAATTGATTTTCTACAAGTTTCACTCAAGGAAACCTTAGAGATCTTAATCCAAGAATGGAATGGGGGGAAGAGATCTACAATAAGGTGTCCTAGGGTGTGATTAAAGACTAAAAGAGGTTTCACCACCAAGCTAGGGCTTGGAAAGATAAGAGATGTAAATATCATGCAAGACTTAAACAAATGACCTAGAAATGAATTCAAATTAGAACAGTAAACTAAGAAAGTACATAGGTGCACCTAGAAAGTGAAGAAGCTTGAATGAAGGTTTGAAATCCTAGAAATACTACTTTTTGATAAACACTAGGACTCATACACCAATAGGGCTGATTTAGTTCCAATTTAGGGTTTTAGGCCAAAACCAGAATTTGGAATTGGTAAACTAGGATCTATAGAAAAGGCCTGAAAACAGGTATACTGGCACTCATATGCCACAAGTGGAGATTTAGTCCCACTATTAGGGTTGATATAAAAATTTGGTATCCTCTAGTGACTACTTGTAGCTTCTCTCCTATCAAATCTCTAGTTCTGGAACATTGAATTTTGCTTTTTAGGTGACTTTATGTGATCTTGCAAGTAAGGTGACAACTTTGACAACTTGAAAACTTTTCTCCAATATTGCTCTTCAATGAATCTTTAACCTAAAACAAGCCCTTGAATAATATTTTGTAGTCTTGTAAGTAATGGCTAGTATGAATGTAGATCTTGACTCTTGCTTGAATAATATGGATCTTGACTTGAATGCTTGCTTGAATCATAAAAACCTGCACATCACAAAGTTAGCTCAAAAAAAAAATGATGCATGATGACTTTAACATGATGCTTGAATCTTGAATAATACTCCAAAATTCTTGATAATCACTCTTGAATGCTCTTTAATTCTCTTTTAAACTCTTGTGAACTCAAATTTTCTATAGGAGTGCTTGCACAAAACTTCTAGGAGAAAAATGAGTGAAATAACCTTGTTTTTATACTTGTTTATGCCAAATTTCCTGAAATTACAACACTACAAGCCGACATCAGATCTAGGAGAATAAAATATCACCAAGAATTCGAATTTAAATTAGGTCTAAGCTAAGTGGGACTCATGTTCCAGTTAGGGCATATGAGTCCCATTAGGCAAAGCTTGGGACACATTTTTCAAGAAATGCTTAGTTTAATGTGAAATTAAGATCAAGGCCCTAAAACTTAGGTGGCGTATGAGTCCCTAATCACTAAATCTGGGCCATACATTCCAAAATAATTAAATCTTGATTGGTAATTTCATATATGTTGGGATTATCCTTAGAACAATGCATTAATTAAGGCTTGTGGATGCAAAATAAGTCCAATTAAAACATAAATAATCCCAATTAATTAATAAAACCCTAGTTTAGTGTGAAAGTATAAGAAAAAAAATTACAACACCCTAAATAAGGCAGAATTAAGTCCATTTAGTTCACAAGGGACCAAACAAGTGTGAAAATGTAAAGGGATACATTTTTCTACACTAGAATACATATATACATACATACATATTCAAACTTCTCTTTTATTTAATATGTGAAGGGATTCAACATATAGAAACTGGAATGGAAGTCCATCCTAATTTAGATACTAAATTAGAGAAGGCTCAACCAAATATTTTTGATAATAACTTAAATCTCAAAGATAATTTGATATTGTAAAGGTTCGATCACTTTCCTTTATAGAGACACATATGAATCTAATTAAAGAGGTTAAGATAATTATTTTAAAGAAAATATAATATCTCATATTACTAGGGGAATTTAGGACTGTGAACCTAAATCCTAATACCTGCAAGAACACAAAAAATGAACACATTAATAAGATCAAATGCAAGTTAGAATAGAGATTCCCCATAAAATCCATTTAACCATATTCAAAATAGAAATAAGACAAGAACACAATGAAAGAAGATGAAAATAAGCTAAATCCTATTGAGAATATGAAAACTCTTGATCTTATGGGGGAGTTGATGACAATTTGATGTGGAAATTGGCCCTTTCCCAACTCCTTTGCAAGATTTGATGATGAATGGTGATGGTGGTCCACTTTGATGAAGAATGATGAGTGCTCCAATAAGAAAATATGCATAACCTAGCTATGATTCAATAAAAATGGATGAGGATTGCTAATGATTTGAGAATGGTAACTTTACTCAAATTGTGGATGATCAAATGAGGAGAGGAGCTCTTTATTTATAGAATGCTAAGTTGAAGAGATGATCAAAATAAAGCAATGTGGGACTAACATTCAACCAATGGCAAGGTGCCACTTGTCAACATGTGAATGGAGGAAGCTTGAGCACATTTTGATCAATGTGCAAGTTTGAAATTTGAATTTGATGAGATGACATGTTTAGGGGGGATGAAAGATGAGTTAAATGCCAAGTGGGAGACATGTAAGAGACAATGTAAGAGCTTTAAATGCTTTGTTGGAATGGACAAGTCATTTTTGGGGGAGATTTCAAATTTGAGGAATATTCCATCTTTGATTCCTTTTTGAATGAAAATAGATGATTTATAAAACAATTAAATTGATTTTCATGTGCAAGTTGAAAATCTAGAGGATTTGAGTGATTAGGATTAGCATTAATCATGATTTGATTAATTTAAATGATTAGTTGATTTGACCATTTTGACTTAGATTTTAAGATTTAAATAACTCAAAATGAGAAAGAGAATGATTTAGACTTAATTAAATAAATATTTTTGATTTATTTAACCAAAGGGGGTGATGTTAGATTAAATTAGATAAATGTTTGATTTATTTAATTTAATTAGATGAACAGAGATTTAATCAAATAATATGGATTATTTAATTAAATCAAAGATAGGAAGATGAAATGACCTAGCTAATTACAGAGACAATGATTTAATTAAATTGAGGGATTTATTTAATTAAAGGGAATTATGATGAATTTAATCAAATAAGGTTATTCGATTAAATGGTTAGACAGAGGGATAATTTAGGATGAAGCGATGTTAGTAGATCAGGATCGAGTGTGCGATATCAATTTGTATATTTTTGATGTCTACAAGGACCAACAATATTGGAGATAAAGTTTGTATTAGGGACACTATATGCACATAGGAGGATTCTTTCTACTAATAATTCACAATAATAACTATCACATGTGGGATGTCTAGTAATGATCCAATGGTATCTACTAATTTATTTTTGAGGTGTGCAACTTGATCAAATTGGATGCGTGAGAAATATTTCTTGAAAACTATCTACTATAAGAGTTGTTGATTAACTCGAGCACAGAGGATCACCTGCAAAACTGAGATTAACATTCTACGCGAGAGCAACAAGAGGATGAAATGTTGTCCAGAATATGGTGTAATAAAAAAATGATGATATTATCACACTTAAAATGATACAATATGCATCAACACTCCCTTGATTTTACCGAGCTGATATAAGCTCATTTGGACTAGATAGGAGGGAGAGGTGAGTGTTGATTATATAGTTGAATATGGGCATATAATTCCAAGAGGGGTAATAACTCCCAAATAACCAAATTAGGTGGGAGTTATGCCTACTTGGAAAATGTCGAACATGTGGCATAACCTACTCAGAAAGAGACAGGATAGTGATTTTTTGAGGTGGCATAAAAGGCCAAAAGAGGGTGTGAGACTCAACCACCCAAGTGTGGGTGAGAGTGACACATATAATCGATGGATTATGCCACATGTCCTCCCATAAACCACTTCTCATATAGCCTAAGTATGCTTAACAATATGTAGGAAAAATAAATATTAAAAAAACTACACTAACACCCCCCCTTAAGCATAGCTTAGCTAGGTGAAAATACACAAGGATGGGTCCTAGCTACCAGGTCGTGTTAGGTACCCATGTACAAAATAATCTCTCACAACCAGAGAAAAGGAGAAAACCCAGTGGGAAAAAACTCTTCCCCAAAAGAGAGAAAATAAAACAAGTTTTCCAACACAAGAAATAATACCATGCAAGGAAGAAGTCCCCTCCAAAATAGAAAGGATACGAAAGACTATGTAGCCTTCCCTCAAGTAGTTAACTATACCAATGGTTGATGCTCGAAACTAGATGTAGAAGATGGTTCAAAATCATCGAACAATGTTCCTCCCCTTAGGAAGAAACAAGACCAAAGGTGCATGAAGAATGTCTTCCCATTCCTAAAAGGAATATAAGGGAAAAAAGCTCAAAATGTAAGAAGCCTCTGAAAACTTCTCATCTATCTCCATGTTGATGCCAAAAGATGTCACCATCAAATCAGGCATTCTAGGGCACACTGATGAAGATGACAATCCAGAACCTAGTAGAGATGTAATTTGAACAAGATCCAAAGAATCTAATATCTCCTTTAAAGACAAAGATTCCTCCCCTGAATGCTTCTCAAAAGTATCCATAATCATATTAAACTGTGATGAATGATCATGTGAAGAACGAAGAAGAGGATCCAAAGGTCCCTCCACAACAACTAAAGAAGAATCAACTTCATTAAAGAGAAGATGGATGTCATGAATAGTGTCTCCCAAGTCTAAAATATGAGACTCCATAAACAAACCTACAATTTATGTCAAGTAGTCATCTAAAGTAGCTACCTTTGGAAGATGATGTGTATCCTACTGCATTGAATCACAAGAATCCATGAATGTAGCAATGCAAGTATCCTCAGAAGCAACAGTAGATGGAGGAGAAGGAATGCAAAGCTCGGGAACTGGATCACATGTGAGAACACCCAAGTTCAAGTAGCCAAAGTTCTCAAAATAAAATCTCACACTAGGAGTGTGATCAACAACCAAAGGATCAAAACAATCATCAGGTGCAAAATCTGAAAAGGTGTATAACTAAGATACATGATCAATTATCCTAGTAGCAATTATCTCTCTGCTCTCCAAGTCTTTGATGATAACTGAATCAGGTGTGAATTCCACAGTCTTCCCTATTCCACCATGAGTGATCTGATAGATGGAAAGAAGAATGTTTGAAAGATGAGGTACACACAATTTAACATCATTGAAAGTGTCATCCCCAATATAAACAAATCCTTTCCCAATTACATCCATATACGAATTATTTCCCATCAGAATAGGTGGCATAACAAAAGGCTCAAAAGAAGAGAACATAGACTGTGTAGAAGCCATATGATGAGAAGCTCTAGAATCTAGGAGCTATCTCCCTGATCCAAGACCTATAGAAGCACAAAGAGCTTTACCTTTTGATTTACCTGCCCTTGTAGTATGGTCTTTTTCCTTATAAGATTCTGATTGTTTTGAATGTTTGGAATTAGAAGAAGAAGTTGAATCAACCATTCGAGAAGGAAAACTAATTTTGTTCTTCTCAAGAAGATGTTTTAGTTCATCAATGTCCTTATAACAAGAATATTCTTCATGTCCACTCCTCTTGCAATATGCACAAGTGGGCTTCTCCTTCTTAGATGAATCCTCTTTTGAAGAGAATTTAGAGTCTACTATAGAAGTAGATGAATATTGATCTAAATCTTTCTTTCTATCTCCTTGGTTCCTTCATTTCTTGTTTTACTTATTAGTGCCTTGTTTTGCAGCCAAGGCATGAGACTTAGAAGATTCAATAATTCCCATTTGAATCAATTTATCTTGCTCCTTTGTGAGATCAGCTGCGAACTCACCTAGAGAAGGTATAGTAAATCCTTTTCCTAAGGTCTTTTCATTGCATGAAATGTAGAAAAAAACATTGCATAATCAAGACCAAGTTTTGAAAGAATGCTTAAAATCTACCCCAAATAAAAAAAAATTGCTCACAAAATAAAGCTTAGATGACTGAGTTAGAGGTCTCTGATGTTTGATAATGAAATCAAAAAGCTCAATGGAGAGGGGGTAAGAAATTCCTTTAGGTTGTTGACACCAATGCTAATGCAGTGATGACATCAATGTCGATGCAGTGATTACGTCAACAATCAACATGAAAAAGTTTGACAGTTTCTCACTCGTCATGAGAAAAATTGCCCTCTTGCCGAAAAATTCTTTGGATGGAATATCCCTCGGATCTTTTTAGAAATTTGCTGATTTTATTGAGTTTGACCACTAAAAAAATTTGAACCGTTGGTTTGACACTTTCCAAAATCAAAATATTTTGTATATTCAGTACCAAATTGAACACTATTGGACTTTTGTTGAATGCCCACCTAGTTTTATAAGAGGAGCAACTAATTAAATAAAAGAGGTTGGATTTATTCATAGTGTCACTAGTTTTTTGAGTGAACAGTGAGTGGATTTTTGAAAGACCCTCACCCGGTTTAGAAGAGCCAAACAATATATTTAAATCAGACTGACAAATTTTCTATTCATTGTCGAATCTTATGCCGCCTGGTAAAGAGATTTTTGTTTGCCACTCTGATGAAAAGAGGGCCCATTGGATTTTAATAGAAACCCCGCCAAATTTTTATGACTATCTGCCATTGGAAATTGCCCAACCGCCTGCTGAGGAAGTGGTAGGACCCGCGGGTATGAGTGGTACCCTGCCACTTTACATAGGTTATAGTCAGCTATCTGCAGAATTAGAATTTTTTTTATTATTTTTTGCTTTTTATTTTTTTTATTTTTATTTTATTTTTATTTTTAATTTTTATTCTTTTTGCTTTTTTTTTTTTTTTTTTAAATGGCTTTTTATTTGCAATTTTTTTCTTTTTTGATTTTTCTAAAATAATATGATTTTTTTATTTTGAAGAAAAAATTACAGGAAGTATATATATATATAAAATTCACCTCGAAATGTGTTCAACGGGTCGTTCGTGCAAAAAAATTTGCCCCAAATTTAACTTTGTCCAAATTGGACAAATTATATATGAAAATGGTGGTTTTTGGGCCTTCTAGACACAACAACACAATCTATTTTGGCTCAAAATGCTCCTAAAAAAATGTCAATACTGAATTCCCCCAAATTCAAAAAGGAGCTTATAGATCTGAATGCTCGGATACCATGTAAGTGTTGCTGATGAACCCGAACACCTAAGACCACTTGAAAAATTGAGATTACACTATAGTAGAATAGGAAAATAGTGCCTAAAACAATGTCAGATTTCAGTGTATTTTAGGTCACGAATTGGGCAATTTGGCTGGAGCTAAACTCAACGCAAACAAGCATGATCATCTCAGTGTTGAATTTTGCGTCGGAGTCAGCGCCGTAGTTAGCGCTAGAAAATCACAACACCTCTGTTAGCACCTAAAATAGCACTGAGAATAGCGCCAAAAATAGCACCTCTTTTAGTGCCTAGAATAGCACTAAAAAATAGCATCAGAAATAGCGCCCAATTTGGCTTCCAGTTTTGCTTCTATGTCTACTCCCTTTTTTGCTTCTAGTTTTGCTTCTGATTTTGCTTATGATTTTGCTTCCAATTTTTCCTCCAGGTTTGCTTCCAGTTTTGCCTCCAATTTTGCTTCCAATTTTGCTTCTAGGTTTTCTTCCACTTTTGCTTCTAGTTTTGCTTCAAGTTTTGCTTCTAGTTTTGCTTCCGATTTTGCTTCCATTTTTGCTTCCGGTTTTGCTTCCAATTTTGCTTCTAGTTTTGCTTTCAATTTTTCTTCTAGGTTTGCCTCTAGTTTTTCTTCCAAGTTTGCTTCCAGTTTTGCTTCCGATTTTGCTTCCAGGTTTGCTTCCATTTTTGCTTCCAAATTTTCTTTCAATTTGTTTCTCATTTTGCTTCCAGGTTTACTTCCAAGTTTGCTTCTAGGTTTGCTTCCAGTTTTGCTTCTAATTTTGCTTCCACATTTGCTTCTAGTTTTGCTTCCAATTTTTCTTCCAAGATTGCTTTTGGTTTGCTTCTACTTTGGCTTCCATTGTTGTTTCTAAACATGCTTCTTGTTTTGCTTCCATTTATTGATTTAATATGTTTTATTTTAATTTAATTAGTTAAATATATCATGCCTCTAAAATAACTCATATTATTATAGACTAAGTAATTTAATTATTTAACTCATATGATTAAATAACAAGATAATTATTTTTTTTGGGTGGGTAACACGAAATTTTTGTATTGCTTGTAAAGATAAAAAAGTACATCTATTGTTTAGTGTCATTACCCACCAAAATTCCACAACAAACGACAAAAACCAAAGGCACCTTAATGTGCAAATTAAAACATTAAATAAACCTCGTAACCCCTATAACTATTTACCAGTAAAATCCTTACAAAAAATAACCACCATTAACAGTGTTCAAAGTTACACGCTTTAATACAACAAAAGCGGAGGGAGAATTCAAAATCAGACATAGACAAACACGACCAGTCTTAATGAGCTCCACCTAGACCCAACGAACACTTGGCTATCTCCTTCAAAGGCTTCTTCTTCCACCACTTCCCTGACTTCTTCTAGTGCTTCCTTTTCGCTTCCAATCCCTACATCTCCGCTTTTTCTTGTGCCAGAACTTCATCAACCTCCATGAGTTTGATGAAGAGTTTCAACATTTTTCATCCCAAGCATGCTTCCTCATGACAACGAGCTTTGTATTTTCCTTCGGGCCAATGAATAAAGGGCTTGAGCCCTGGTCTCCCATAGAGCTCCTTAATTTCATCATCTACCAGTCCTTCAGAATAATCTAAACCTACACTCGGAACCGCCCATTTGAGAATGAACTCCATGCCTACCCAAAAATATTCATGCACAATTTTTTGCATCACCATCCTCACCATTTCCATTGGTTCACCTAAATCCAAGCCCCACACCACAACTAAGGTGTAAACGTCCATGTTGGTTCAGTATCTATGTTTCAGAGAGCTGAAATCCCTACCACAAATCATTTTTGCACACTGCACTAGTCGCTCATCGTCAACAAGTAAAAGGCCCTACAGTCATTTTTAGGATGCCTCTCCATAAAACGGGCCCAAAGATCTTCATGAACGAAAGGTGAAATTGGCTTCCATTTCTCTTGATAACTAGTGCCACTGCCACCAAAGTTTCTTGTAGAGTTTTTCTCAACCCTTTCCAAATGCAATTAACACATCTTAATTGAGGGCTTTCATTTAACACCATCTTGGATTTCCCACACTTTCTATTAATGAAGTACTACTTCACCACTGCCCACCACCCCTATCTTCACTTGTCATGTCAAACCTAATCCACTTGCTTTGTCACCTTGTTCATTTAAAGTGTTGTCCTCTCCTGTGTTTTCACCTAAGTCTTTTAACTTAACACCTCTAAAATCCTCCAACTTGAATTCCCCTATTTCACCAAAATTTAAAGACCATTTAGATAAGACATTAAACTTCCACATTACCACCTCTTTTAATGTCTCATTGCAAAACTTTCAAAGAGCTTAATGGGTAAAAGCACAAAGGCTGTATCACACTTTATAAAGGAAAGCAGCGGTGATCCAACTTTTAAACTTGAATCACTAAAAGTGGCATATATGTTTTGAATTTTGAAATGATGTAAACAGTAAAATATGTATTTTTAGTATATTTAATGTTTTTATTTTTTGAAAAAATAAAAAATTATTTTAAACTAGTTTTTAATAAATTAACACTATAATTTAGTTGCTGATAAAAATGCTGAAAAATGAAGTTGCATGGGACGTCAAACTTTTTATAGTAAATTTTATTATTTTTCTTTCAATTTTTGTGTGTATTTATAACTTGAAACTTTAGTGCATGGATATATTTTTTCTAATTTATAAGTATATAATTTTAAATAAATATTAAAATGTGCGTGAATCAAAAAATAGTTGTTTCCATCGGACGTCAACTTTCATATTAAATATTTATCTAAAATGGAAAAAAAACTATACCATCTTGAAATAGATTCTTTTATCTAGTGCATCATATTTTTTTTAGTTTTTTTTAATAAGTTTTAGTATTTTTCCTTGGCATGGTAATCAACCTAATATTTTGTGCTGATAACCTACTTTTAGTAAAAAAAAAAATAAAATATAAATAATAATTAAACTATTGAAATAAATATATTTTTGAAAACTACACTTATGGATCTACAAAAGGGTATTTTTATATTTTTTAAAAAATGTTATTTACATTAGCAAGAGTTATTGAAACCTCAAGTTTTTCAAATAATTTTTTTTTTTTGGTAAATTGGACTCAAAATGGTGCTCCATATATTTTTAGCCAACAATTTTAGTTGAAAAAGTTGTGGAAGTATCTAATTTAGCTAGAATGAATCTTACTACATCATATGTTTGACCAAAATTGATTTTTAGTTAGAAATACTTAAATTCAGTTGTGTTGATAAGTTGGCTGAAAGTGTGACACAACTTTGTGCTTTTACCCTATTAATGCTTCTCTGATTTGTTCAATTATGTTCTAGAGGTGCCAAGCATTAATTTTACCTTTCATCACTGCCTGATCTATTATTGTAACATGATCATCATCTATAATTAAAACAAGTGAGTCAAATATCTATAATTGAATTGAATTTAACAACATCCATCCTGAGCAGTAAATTAAAATAATCATACATTATAAACATCCATCCAAAAATCATCGACCACTTTTAATATATATAAATTGACAAGTCAATACTGATAAGATCATCATCATATATAACTAAAACAAGTGAAAGTCAAATATGCTAGCACATCAAAAACATGTCAAAATGATACATGTACAAATGATATAAATAAAATTGATAAATTATGTAACTCAAATTGATACAAGTCAAGATGATACATGTCCAAATGATATAGTGAAAATGATACATGTCAATATGATACAACTCAATAATATAGTACTATAGGCCGTGAAAATGATACATATGATAGTAACCATGAAAAGAGTCATCATAATAATATATCAACAATTATCCATGATGCAATCTATATGATGATGAATATCACTAGTTACTACCGCCAACTGTCTCATCATCATCATCACCATCATGATCATCATCATCATCGTCGTCATCATCGTTGTCATCATCATTGTCATTGGCCTCAGTGTCTTCCATATCTGTGCCACTATTATCCTTTGCCATGTGATCTGTACTAGAAAAAACCAATATTTTTTGGATCTATATCATGTTGACGAACACCTTGATCTTCTAGAAGACCAGTTTTTTGCAAAAATAAACATTTAGAATGAAAATTTATTATTTATTTCATGCAACAATTTATTTTTTTGTTATATATCTAATATTACAACATATGAGATGAAACCATAATCATATTACATCATATCAAAGTGCACATACCATAATAAAATTTCAAAAAAGTTTCAGCTAATACTGGTGACTCAGGAGAAACTTCAGCTTTCAGAAACAAAGCCAATTAGGCTAGCAGACTTGTGGATCAGGCCAACATTTGGTGGAAGAAGAAGGATGGATAGAACTCTAGAGGCCCATCATAATGGATTTCAGTATTCAACCATGAGAGCAGAAGAGAGAGCTAATATCATGTATCAAAACATTAAGCATGCATTCTTCCAGCCAGCAGAGAAGGAGATGATTACTTTGCTTCATTTTCATTTGCATAACCATATCACAATGTGGGAACCAAGAAGACCAAGGATGTCTAGTTTTATGTGGAGGTAATGGATGTGGTCCAAAATTTAGGAGGGGCAAGAAGGTCAATGTATGATCCTGATGAAATTGAAGAACAATAAGAAAGGGACAAGGAAAATAAAATCAATACAGAGTTTCAAGGATTTTCCAAGCGAGTAAGAGAGCTATGGGAGCAACCTCATCTAAAATATTTTGAACTAGAGTTTTATATACCATTTAGAGAGCTTGGTTCTCATGGAGTTCCTTTCAAAGCCTCTTCTTTTATTGTTCCTACGGTAAACTGTTTGGTAGAGTTGGTGGAATTACCTTTCTTAGTAATCACTATTAGTGAGATTGAGATTGTTAACCTTGAGAGAGTATGACTTAGGAAAAATGAATTTGATATGGCCATTATTTTCAAAGACTTCAAGCAAGATGTACTTCGCATTGACACTATTCCTCAATCTTCACTTGATGGCATCAAGGAATGGTTGAACTCCATGGATATAAAGTATTACATGAAAGTAGAAAGAACTTGAACTAGTGGCCAATTTTGAAGAGTATTATTGATGATCCAGATAAATTTATTGAAGATGGTGGTTGGGAATTTTTGAATATGGAAGCTAGTGATTTTGATTCTGATAATTTAGAAGAGTCAAATCAAGGATATGAACCCTCTGATGTAGAAGAGGAATCAGAATCAGATTTCATGTAGCCACCATCAAGAGTGTTACAAGCCAACAAGATGGAGGGAATTCTTATATAAGGATAATTTTCAATGTTGCAGGTACTGGCTTTAATGCCAACTACAATGGCAACATTGAAATTCCCTAGCAGTATTTATGTTAAGGAAATTTCCTTTAGATGCAAGGATTCAAGGCACATAAACCATGTGGTACAAATGATTAAATCCCAGAGATGGTTTGTAGCAATGAAAGAGTCTAGAAAGGTAGAGAGAGCTACACTAGTGACTCAGGAGAAACTTCAGATTTCAAAAACAAAGCCAATTAGGCTAGCACATGTGTGGATCAAACCAACATTTGGTGGAAGAGGAAGAAAGATGACTAGAACTCTGGAGGCCCACCATACTGGATTTTAGTATTCAACCATGAGAGTAGAATAGAGAGCTGATATCATGTATCAAAACATTAAGCATGCATTCTTCCAGCCAGCGGAGAAGAAGATGATTAATTTTCTTCATTTTCATTTGCATAACCATATCATGGTGTGGGAACCAAGAAGACCAAGAATGTCTAGTTTAATGTGGATGTAATGGATGTGGTCCAAACTTAGGAGGGACAAGAAGGTCAATGTGTGATCCTGATGAAATTGAGGAAGAAAAGAAAGAGAGGGACAAGAAAAATAAAATCAATACAAAGTTTCAAGGATTTGTCAAGTGAGTAAGAGAGCTATGGGAGCAACCTCATCTAAAATATTTTGAACTAGAATTTGATATACCATTTAGAGAGCTTGGTTTTCATGGATCTCCTTTCAAAGCCTCTTCTTTTATTGCTCCTACGGTAAACTATTTGGTAGAGTTGGTGGAATTACCTTTTTTAGTAATCGCTATTGGTGAGATTGAGATTTTTAACCTTGAGAGAGTAGGACTTGGGTAAAAAGAATTTGATATGGCTATTACTTTCAAAGACTTCAAGTGGGATGTACTCTGCATGTACGCCATTCCTCAATCTTCTATTGATGGCATCAAGGAATGGCTAAAGTCCAAGGATATAAAGTATTATGAAAGCATAATGAACTTGATCTAGCAGCCAATTTTGAAGAGTATTATTGATGATCCAAATAAATTTATTGAAGATGTTGGTTGTGAATTCTTGAATATGGAAGCTAGTGATTTTGATTTTGATAATTCAGAAGAGTCAGATCAAGGATACGAACCCTCTGATGTAGAAGAGGAATCAGAATCAAATTTCATATAGCCACCATCAAGAGTGTTACAAGCCAATTAACAAGATGGAGGGAATTCTTATATAAGGATAATTTTCAATGTTGTAGGTACTGGCTTTAATGCCAACCACAATGACAACATTGAAATTCCCTAGTAGTATTTATGTTAAGGAAATTTCCTTTAGATGCAAGGATTCAAAGTACATCAACCATGAGGTACAAATGATTAAATCCCGAAGATGATCTATAGGAATGAAAGAGTCTAAAAAGTAGAGAGAGCTACACTAGTGACTCTGGAGAAACTTCATATTTCAAAAACAAAGCCAATTATACTAGCAGACATGTGGATTAGGCCAGCATTTGGTGGAAGAGGAAGAAAGATGACTAGGGCTCTAGAGGCCCACCATACTCGTTTTTGGTATTCAACCATGAGCGCAGAAGAGAGAGTTGATATCATGTATCAAAACATTAAGCATGCATTCTTCCAGCCAACGGAGAAGGAGATGATTAATTTTCTTCATTTTCATTTGCATAACCATATCATGGCGTGGGAACCAAGAAGACCAAGGATGTCCAGTTTTATGTGGAGGTAATGGATGTGGTCCAAACTTTAGGAGGGGAAATAAGGTCAATGTATGATCCTGATGAAATTGAGGAAGAAAAACAAGAGAGGGATAGGAAAAATAAAATTAATACAGAGTTTCGAGGATTTCTCAAGCAAGTAAGAGAGCTATGGGAACAACCTCATCTAAAAGATTTTGAACTAGAGTTTTTAATACCATTTAGAGAGCTTGGTTTTCATGGAGTTCCTTTCAAAGCCTCTTCTTTTATTCTTCCTAAGGTAAATTGTTTGGTAGAGTTGGTGGAATTATCTTTCTTAGTAATCACTATTAGTGAGACTGAGATTGTTAACCTTGAGAGAGTAGGACTTGGGAAAAAGGCATTTGATATTGCTATTATTTTCAAAGACTTCAAGTGGGATGTACTCCGCATGTATGCCATTCCTCAATCTTTTCTTGATGGCATCAAGGAATGGTTGAACTCCATGGATATAAAGTATTATGAAAGTAGAATGAACTTGAATTGGCAGCCAATTTTGAAGAGTATTACTAATGATCCAGATAAATTTATTGAAGATGTTGGTTGGGAATTTTTGAATATGGAAGCTAGTGATTCTGATTCTGATAATTCAGAAGAGTCAAATCAAGGATACAAACCCTTTGATGTAGAAGAGGAATCAGAATCAAATTTCATGTAGCCACCATCAAGAGTGTTACAAGCCAATTAACAAGATGGAGGGAATTCTTATATAAGGATAATTTTCAATGTTGTAGGTACTGGCTTTAATGCCAACTACAATGACAACATTGAAATTCCCTAGTAGTATTTATGTTAAGGAAATTTCCTTTAGATGCAAGGGGGTGATCACACAAAGCTGGTTTACAATTTCTGGGAGGATCTGATTTTTTTTGAAATCACATATTTTTAGAAAATATAATGATTTAATCCTTAAAAGGTTCCATTTAAAGAATTCCAATTAAAGAGGTTTTGATCAAACTACCTTAAATCAAACCCCCTTGGATAGAACCCTTCTATTTTTAAACCATACCTATAATGTAGTCTCCTTTACACCTATCAAAATGCTGATAAAAACCACTTTTGATTTACCTTTTGGGGGATCAAATTAATTCATTTAATTTTTATTCTTTTGTAAGTATGTATTCCTTATTATAAACTTCCCAAAAATTATAATTTTAAATAAATGTAATTTAATTACTGTATTTATTTTTATATCTCATGAATGTAGGTTTTTCACCAAAAATCAAGCTCTTTATTCTACACATGTGGAAAAATAGCAGATTATCAAGAAAAAAAAAATTAAAATATTAATGAACCAGATATTGAAGTCCTTGATCTAACAAAGAAAAAAAAATTTAATTTTGATACATACAAAAAAAGTTGCATTATACGGTCACACTATGTCTGAATTATAATTGGTTTGAATTCAAAACTTGATTAAAGAAAAAATATTCAATAAAAAACTATCTAACCAAGTGGAAGCACTAGATATCATAGTTAAAAATCTAAATTAGAAAGAATTAGAATTTTATCCTTCATGGAAAAAAGTTATGTGTTATACGGTGAGCGTCACTTTTTTAAAATGTTGTTTTCTGAAAAAAACTAGTTTTTGAGGGAGATGGAAAAAGAAGTGCAATCTGATTCCAAAAATTTTGAAAAAAATATATTTAGAATCTATAGACAAAATTTCATGAAACTCTAGTTTTCATTATCTTCAAATTCCTCACGGTTTAGCCGCTATAGGTGCTCGAAAGTGAAGATTTAGTTAAAAAAAATTATTTCAGTGTCCAGTTTGGCCAAAAATTGTAAACCACTATTGTGTGATCACCCAAGGATTCAAAGTACATCAACCATGAGATAAAAATGATTAAATCCTAGAGATGATCTATAGCAATGGAAGAGTCTAAAAATTAGAGAGAGCTACACTGGTGACTCTAGAGAAACTTCAGATTTCAAAAACAAAGCCAATTACACTGGCAGATGTGTGGATCAAGCTAGCATTTGGTGGAAGAGGAAGAAAGATGATTGGAACTCTGGAGGCCCACCATACTAGATTTCGGTATTCAACCATGAGAGTAGAAGAGAGTTGATATCATGTATCAAAACATTAAGCATGCATTCTTCCAGCTAGCGGAGAAGGAGATGATTAATTTGCTTCATTTTCATTTGTGTAACCATATCATGGTGTGGGAACCAAGAAGACCAAGGATGTCCAGTTTTATGTGGATGTAATGGATGTGGTCCAAACTTTAGGAGGGAAAAAAAGGTCAATGTATGATCCTGATGAAATTGAGGAAGAAAAGCAAGAGAGGGACATGAAAAATAAAATCAATACAGAGTTTCAAGGATTTGTCAAGCGAGTAAGAGAGCTACAAGAGTAGCCTCATCTAAAATATTTTGAACTAGAGTTTGATATACCATTTAGAGAGCTTGGTTTTCATAGAGTTCCTTTCAAAGCCTCTGCTTTTATTGTTCCTATGGTAAACTATTTGGTAGAGTTGGTAGAATTACCTTTCTTAATAGTTACTATTAGTGAGATTGAGATTGTTAACCTTGAGAGAGTAGGACTTGGGAAAAAGGAATTTGATATGACTATTATTTTCAAAGACTTCAAGTGGGATGTACTTTGTATGTACGACATTCCTCAATCTTCACTTGATGGCATCGAGGAATGGATGAACTCCATCGATATAAAGTATTATGAAATCAAAATGAACTTGAATTGGTGGCCAATGTTGAAGACTATTACTGATGATCTAGATAAATTTATTGAAGATGTTGGTTGGGAATTTTTGAACATGGAAGCTAGTGATTCTAATTTTGATAATTTAGAAGATTCAGATCAAGGACATGAACCCTCTGATGTAGAAGAGGAATTATAATCAGATGAGGAAGGTTCAGAAGATGAATCTCTTGTGGAGTTAGAGGAGGACAAAGACGAAGAAGAAAATTCTGAAGAGGAGGAAGGTAAAACATGGGATGAATTAGAAGCCAAAGCCAAAAATGTAGATAAGGAAAAAGGAGACAAGTCTAACAGTGAAGAGGAAAGGCGGAAAAAAAAGGTAAAAGCTATAGGGAAGTCTAAGGCACCATATATTAGAGATTCAAGAGGAATGTCTGCCAAGAGGCATAAAGTTAGATGAATTGAGTTCGTCTAATCCTTCTACTATTTATTCATGCACATAAATGGTCATCTTGTAATCATGTAATATTTGAGCTCTATTTCATCCTATGTGTCAATAAACAACTCAACACAAGAGATAAAAATTGACATATTAACACAACAATATCCAAATAAGTTATTGAAACTCAACTATTGATACGTCGTACTCCATCTAGATTACAAAATCATTCCACTTTTTATTTTGTAACATATTCTTTTCAAATTGCTTTAGATGGCAGTCATATTTCTTCTCCTGTCAAAACATGACACATGGACTAGTTAAACTAATTAATATGCAATCATTTACTTTTTCCAACAAAAAAAAAAATATATCATTTAACATATTAAATATACTTACAAATGTATAGATCAAGGCTTGTAAACCTTTCTGGCCACTGCGATGCGTGGCACGAAGTTTCGCAAGCCTAGCCTTGGAGGCCTTGTCTTGAAACATATACTAATTCAATTTAACTATGCACAAATAAAATTTAAATATTGTTTAATAAATTTGATATAATCTTATGATCAAATTCAAATACCTATGTACTCTCCTCACCAGACTTCCTCTATGCATCAGACTTCCCATATGCTTTTAAAGACTCTCTCCATACTTTCACACTTACACCATTTGGCCTTTTTTTCTTCCTTAGCTCAGGAGGGATTTTTTTTATCTTCTTTGTTTGGTTGCATTGAAATCTCTTGCAGTTTTGAGACATTCATAGCTTTATCTTCTTTACAGACCAACCTACCAAATTCATTCTCCATGTCATGGATAACTTCTTTTTTTAGGTGCATGGCTATCTTTGAGAATGGAAAATGTAGATGGCCTTTGAACCGTTGAAGGAATGATTCCTTCAACCTACTCAAATGTTTTCCTAGCATATGTAATTCAAAATTCCCCTGAAACCACCTCGTATTCTATCTTCGTATTGTAGCTACCAATGCAAGATTGAAAACATGGCATGGTGGAAGAAGTCTGTGTCTCAAGAGTGGAAGTATCTGCTCCTATTCCACATTCTTAGAGTTTACTCTCATTGATTTCCTCCTAGATCTTTTTCTCGATCTAGGACTAGCTGGAGAATCAATTGATTCCCTTTGACACAATTGATTTGTTTGTAATGTTTGATGGGTGTTAATAGATTATTTTTCTATGTATCTAGCAAGTGTTGTCCAGTCCACATTAACCAATTTGTTCACTACCTCTACCCCCAATATGGAAGCCAATTCCTCTTTATCTTTGTTAGTCTCATGTCCCTATATATATATATACTTTTAAATTATATTTCTTCTTTTAAATTTAGAAATAAAAAACTAAAAAGTAAAATTCAAAGAAATAATGGAAACAATTGACAATGAATTACCTCATTGTGGCCAGATTTTGTTGATAATGCTCGCTTCCCTCCATTTCTTGACATTTTGAGGCAACCTAGGGAAAATTATTTTCATCCAGTCTGTGGAGGCATACAAAATACACACTGTTAGGTATGAAAGTTTTGTTTTGTGCGAAAATATGTTTGCTAGGTTTTCTTATTGTTGATATAACCTAGGGAAAATATGTTCACTCGGTTTACTTAGTGATGACAAAATTATCATGAAAAATCTTTCATAATGTAATATTACATGAATTTCTCATGGCATTGGTGACTATGGCATGGATAGGCAAAACCAAGTAGTTTTTGCGTTTATTTTCAGTAGTTGCTCAGCAGTGACCGACCCAATTCCCAGATTTTCCAAGTAGTTCACTATTTCCTTGATACCCAAGTTAGGGAAAGAATACAAAGGCATCCTCACTTCGTGCTATAATATTTTAAGCCAAAGCACAAATGGGTAGGGCAAAAAATTTTGTTGGTTTCTCAAAGGTTTTACAATTATAATGATGGGAAAATTTAGAGGTTTCCTAGGCTGGTTAGGCCATGAACTAGTAAACAATCACAAATTCAAACGCAATACAAAGAGTAGTAAACAATCACGAATTCAACCAAGAAAAAAAAATTTGTAACCTTACCTATGGTGTCGCAAACTAAATCTAATTTGTTATCAGTTGTTGGTAGCGCCCTGCTCTCTTCTTTCATGTGGCATTTTTCCCTTTTTTGTCATTTGATTTCTTCCTTCACGTGGGAAAGTTTTAAATTTTTTATTTTGATTCATTAGTCGACACTTTAGTCGACGTTAGTTAACACCAACTTTAGCGCTGACTTTTGGCTATAAATGTAAGCTATTTGGGATGTATATGGTGATGTCAAGTTTGCCTAATTTAGCACCTATCATTGTTGTGTATCACAGGATCCAAAGTGTTGGAAATAATTCCAATTCCTGCCTTGTTTTTGTGACCACCTCTATCTTGTGGCTCCTTCATCAGCTCGGTGCAGTAGAGCGGTTCTTACCTCGGTCCCACAAGGTGCTTCATCCTTCTCAACAGTATTGTGATGAAAGCTTCTATGGCAGCATGCAAGTCTTCCTTTTGTTCCTAGCGATGTTGCGGTGACTCGTGCAGCCCTACAAGTCTTCTACCATTGGCGTGTGGTAGTATGATGACCACTGTTGTCATGCGGCTCCTTTATCAGCTCAATGCGGTAGAGTGGTTTTTACCACAGTCCTGCAAGTTGTTTTTCCTTCTTTTTAGTAGTGCGGTGAAAGATTCTATGGCGACATTTTTATTCATAAAGGAGGCCATGGAGAGAGGATGTGGATGACATAGAAATACTAAATCGCTGAGAGGAAAGTGGGTGGAAATAGATGAGACAACAGAATCTGCAGATACAATAGAGGTAAGAAAAGAAAGAAACCTCAACCAAAGGAGGAAGGTGTTTATGAATTCACAAATGTTACAATGTAGATGAGATAAAGTCATTTTTTTGTCCATGAGGCCTCTGAGGTCAAACTTATTGGTTTAAAATGCACAGGAATGGTGATTAAATGTGATTCTATGATCAAGGGAAAAGTTTGAAAATTAGGATAGCCAAAACATGATATCAATATGTCAAAAATATGACTAAAGTGAGGTTTTGTGTTGGATAGCATATTCATTGAAATGATATAATTGGTGTACTAAACATTATTTACTATTTTGTGTATTATAGGGGTGAGATGAGGCCATGGCAATAGATCATGTCATATCAAATAAGGACACAATGGATGAAGCAGAACATCAGGTACTCAAATTTTGACTTAACTTAGGAAAAAATGATCTAATGGAATTTTGTGATACGTCCATCTTTTTTCACAGTATTATTGAGATTTATAATGTATTATCCAATCTTGATATAAATTAATGCATGTTGTTGATTATTTTAGATGGATATTGGAGCAAATGAATAGCCTAAGTGTTCAACTAGCAAAAGAACAAGATATGTACGTGGACACAGACCTAAAATTGTTAAATCACGTAGATGACAGTGGGTGGAAGAGGATATGACGATGGATATCGTAGACACAACAAATGATTACATTGAAGAAGAGGTAGGTTAGGACTATAGTACATGGGATGAATACTTTGAGAAAATTGTTGTTTGTGGATGTTTTGTATGTTGTGGAAATAAACAATTCAAATGAGTGATTGT
The DNA here is from genome assembly GCA_007258455.2 of Sequoia sempervirens. NCBI lineage: Eukaryota > Viridiplantae > Streptophyta > Pinopsida > Cupressales > Cupressaceae > Sequoia > Sequoia sempervirens. Next base: position 1,160 of record VDFB02289687.1, on the reverse strand, counting down.
ACAAAGACATTACATATATGATGAGCTTCTAGTCGGTAGTATGCCTCCTACAATTGACTCAAATCCAATAGGAATTGTGGTGAACAATTTTCCAATTTGATATAAATAACATGTATACTTCGTTTAAACATTGTTTTATATTATTTAAATAACTATTTTTTTCTTAATGGATACTTGTAGGATAAAGTTCTTGGTTTAAAGTTTCCTATATCACTGACTTCCAACCTAGAGGGAAATGATAATTTATCAGATGATACATCTAACAAAAAGATGTGCCAATATACTAGCTCGGAAGATGAGGAATTGACGAAAACAAGTAATAGAACAAGAACCGGTGTGAAGATGCATAATTTGCTTAAAGACAAGGGGAAGGTGGACTACATACCCAATTAGAATGAATGTGATGGAGACGATGACTTGCCCTAAGTTTGAGATCAATTTACAAAGAGACATTTTATTGTCGACTGTATTGTGCTTGGCCTAGTGTTCAACAACTACCTAGAGTGTACGAGGTGTTTCAATTTTGGGGATACAACTACATGATACAACCCTCCAATATTCATGGAGTAAATCTAGGCCTCTTTATTGTCCAAAATGTACATGCGCGATCGAAACATAGAAACAATTCAAAACAAAGCACTAGGAGATTAATGCCATATTATGGTCCATCATATTACAGTGGTGAATGGAGAAGGCTAGCAGAATATAAGCCTAACATGTTAGCATATGGTCTAAATTCAAATACTTATACACATCATCTCTAATTGGAAAGTGGAAAATAAATGAATAGAGGTCATCTTATGTATATAGATGGACATGCATACACACACAAAAATATTGCAAGATTTATAAATATTAGTAAGGGAAGGGACCCTATTGTAAGACCGAATTGTCAATTTGTTGAGGTTATAAATGATAAAGATGGAGATATGGAAAGAGAGGTTGATAGATTGATAATGGTTGAGGCTATTATGGACCTTACCATTTGGGATGAGTTATTGATTGATTACCCCTTCTTAAAACGCACTCCTGCACAAAAGAAGAGGGAAGGACAAGGTCTCCCTAAGGATGTTCTTAAGGGCAGAAAACCAAAGAATAATAAATGAGTGTGGACTAATGTTTTATAAACTATGTTGTCAAAATTGTGTTTTATAGCAATT
>VDFB02289686.1:0-40893 GCA_007258455.2 Sequoia sempervirens | reverse complement strand
ATTAAACAACAACGAGAGCTTTATGATTTTTTCCTTCCCCAATTAAAGTTATGGGACTGACAGGTGTAATCAACAAAACCATAAGGGAGCCTGGTATAGGCAGGTATGGCAATAGCATGCTCTTATATTAAGTAAGAGAATCAGTAGAACTGCCCAAAACGCATCACTTAAGTTTTCAAGTTTTGGAGATCTCATGAATGGACTAAATAATTCAAAAAGAAAAAACTCAATGTTTTCTTCAGCAATAAATTCATACTTAATTTCTTTGTACACTAACACCAGTTGTTTTTCAGTTGGGCTTATAAGTTATAACATGTTAATAACCTGGATTGCAGAGTTCCTCCTTCAATCTCGTAGATAATATCTGTAATGATCCAATTATCGGGGTATGGCTTGCCACTAGGTGCAAAGTGATAGCCCACCTGCCAATATTAAAATGGAATAATTTCATCATATTTCTCAAATAAATATGCATGTTTGATAAAAATAATTAATAATTATCTCCTAAAAAATGCATTGCTTCCTACCATTTTGCCAAGAAATTTGCTACAAACAGCAAAAAAAATCAGGTGTTTAAATTAGGCACCCAAAAAATATTGGACAACACATGAGACAATACAAGTAGCAGTCGACTGGCCACTAGATCTTTCTCATGGACAGTCCTGCCAGATAACAGCTTTGATGATTTTTTTTAGGTATATGTATGATAAGTATACTAGAATGAAATCTAAACTACTTTAGCCATTGGTTCCTCAAAGTGCAATTATACAGTATTATAGAATGGAAAACCACTAGACCCTCAATGTGTAACCACACTAATGTTGGAGGAAATTATACATATAGGAATCTAGATTACTATAGAAAGAGGTGACAGAAGCTATCAAAGAACTGAATAAATCTAAAGCATCACATAAGAGGATTAGGAAATCCAACAAAGAAAGTAAAGTTCAAGAAAACCATTTCCTATACGAAGTAAATAACTCCCCAATGCTAATTAACACATAAAATTACAACTAGAGGATAAGAACCACATCTACTGACTTTTAATTATATGCATGCATATTTTCATTGTCATAAACCATTGAAAATTATTCCCTAGGATGATGTATTAAAACAAACATTTGAGAGCAGTTGTTGATTGAAGCAAAGACATCGTGTAATAAAATTGGTTGCAAACTGGCTTACGCTGGGATAAGTCAACTCCTTTATGTTTTTCTTCACTAATTGAAGATTCAAATATGGCTGTATCTCTATGTTACCAGTCCTGGTACTGGTTCCGGTTCGGGTTTGCTGGTTTGGTTTGCAGATTCAACCAAAAGATAATTGGGCTTGGGTTCATTTTAGGTTCATCAATATGAAAACATATAAAAATCATAAATATATACGTGTTTACAACATTAAATCAAGAATATTAGACAAATATACATATTTTTAATATATAATAATATTTTTAAACCTTATACAATATTAATAAAGTTCATATATAATATTATAATATAATAATAAAATTACAACAAAAGTTAATATTAATATATATTATTAATTTTAAAAATTAACTAACATATATAACTATTAATTTTTTTATTATAAATAATTACTATTACTATTAATATTAATAGCTTAATTTATATAAAATAGCTATTCTTTTAACTATATATGATTAGGTCCATAATTGTTTTTTTTTTTTTTTTGATCGGTAAGGAGGGATTATTTAGATTGGCCCCACGCCAATAGAGGTCACAAGGGGGACCTCCTCCCCTTTAACATATTCAACTTAGAACCACTTCTTCAACTTTATTCAACTAAGAAGCCACAAAGGAAGTCCAAGAGCCACCACTTGAAATTCCAACTTAAGATGTCACTTTTGGGGATTCGAACATGGGTCTCCATCTTGAGAACCATATGGCCTTGCCATTTAAGCACAAACCCATTGACAGATTAGGTCTGTAATTGTTATTACTAAAAAAATTAATAATTATGACAAATAAATAGAATAGTTGGCTTCTCCACACTTATAAAAAATGACATTTAACAATTATGATACATAGCTATATTAATATTAAAGAATACTCAATTTTAATATTATATAATTGGGTGTTGTAATGTAAATAATTTTTACCCCCATGTTGACACACTTAACTATACACATTTTTTTAAATTCCTATCCTTTAATTTTTAATATTTACATTTAAAAACGTGTCTAACATGCAATGCTTTTTCAAACATTGTGATATTAAAATACCAAAGAGAACAAAGTGAATTATGTCTGCAATGTTTATGGACCCCATGGAAATAGAAAGAACAAAAAACAAGAGGGGTGGACAAATGCAAACAACAAACAGAGGCTTTCAAATATTTTAAATGTGATTCGCCATAGAGAAGTGGCAAATTCACAACGGCGATGGAAAATATCACGAAATTCATGACAAGTTTTCCTGAGTTTGTCCTCGATGAACTCACTATTTTTTTCTAGAACCCTAGATGAATCCCCTTATGAACTGAACCTGGATCCATATCTGGGCCAGATTGGACCTAAACCTACAGGTTCAAGGGACCAAATCGATAGCATAGTTGTATCTATATTTGTAAATATTGTGACCATGATTCATAGTTAGTTTGACATAAGAAAGTTTGCCAAGATCCTCCAATATAAGTTAAAATCCAATGAGTCAAAAAGGGAGTCCAATAAAGAGGTAGGTGCCTCCTCATTAGAAGTCTACCTATAGCAACACAATTTGATGCATTGTCTATAACGACTTGCACAACATTGGCCTCAACCATGACTTAATTTAAAATCTCATATAGAAATTCTACATTATCCATATTTTGTAGAGCTTCTATGGATTTCAAGCAAACTCTTCCACCTAAGGAAGAAACAAGGAGATTCAACAGTGCACTCTTTCCATATTCATCCAGCCATCAAATATGATGGTGCAACCCTTCTTTCGTCATATCTCAAGCTGCTCATCAATTATGGACCTCACACTCAACATTTTTCATTGAATATTGGGCTCTTTATCCATTCATTATTAGGGGTTTTGATCTCAACTCTAGCAGTAATAAGAGCATCCACTTAATGTTTTCAATAGGATCTAAAACAAAAAAATAAGTTAAAAAAATGTATTTAAAAATAAAAGTTGACTTTTAAAAATTCAAGAGAGAAACAAATAAAAATTATCTTTTGAAATAGAAATAAAAAACGATTAAAAATTTTAAATAGAATTGTAAAATTTTACTCCTTGTCTCTTTGCGTTTATCTCTATTCCAATCCATGCTCTCAAGCAATATTTAGGAATCTAGAGAACAAGGAATTTTTTAGTGGCTATATGTCACCATTTGGCTAGTTTTGACATTTCTATCCTCTGGATTTTTATTTTTTTTGGTTCTTTAGAAGTGTTTGATTCCCCTAGATTTAACAAATCTTCCCTGATCTAGAAACAAAATCACCTCGAGTTAGAAATTTTAATTCTGTCAAATGGGCACATTGTGCCATTATAGATAAAAATATGGGACATAATCTCCCTATTTTATCAAGGCTATTATTTTATTTTACATACCCCATTTCAACATCTTTGATTAAAGTTACATTGGTAGAAAATTTAGATGTTGAATCATCTAAAAAGTTATAAATTAATAGAAAAATGTAATGATTAAATTGCAAAAAGAATGGTACAAGGAAAAAATATTAATGTTCACTTTAAAATTTATTGCCATATGAAAAAATTGTGTACTATATTGTGTTTCTTTGTAGTGGATTCATCGTAATTTCTATAAAATTTTCAAGATGTCATTTCTTAAAGTATACCTTGCTAGATAATTACTTGGTACAATATAAGAATCTAATCTAGATTCACGAAGTCTAGAGCCAACACTAGTGCTTAAACTAAAAGGGAATGGAGGAAGACCAAAAGTGTGTATTTGCACCATGCCAACCATCTTTTCATTTACCTCTTTCTAACCTCCTTCTGCTCAACGTTGAGCTTGCACCTCTCTCACAATTTTAAGTTCGGCTTGTGTGCACACATAAACATCTCAGCCAACTATATGTGAAAAGAGGAACTCCATGTTGATGTATAGCCACGGGCCTCATACTTTCAACGACATCATTAATAAATAATAAATTAAATAATAGCCAACGGTTATTTAATTTATTGATTGCAATTTATGAAGGGACACCTTCCTTCATTTGTAATTCATTATATTCATTTGTAATGGGCCGACTTCTCCTTGATAAAAGAGATGCATTGTTTCATGTTGAGGCCGACACCCTTCTTGAAGAGGTGCGATCATGTATATATAGAAGGCTATGTTCACTCTTGTGATCATTGAATCGTTCATCAAGACAAGTGCAAATATTTACAGCAGAGTTCATTATTGCAGATTGAGATTATTCTTCAAGGAGATCGAATTTATCATTCAAGAAGTTAAATTGTTTGCATCAAGAGTGGTGATAATAAATTCGGCCTTGTGTTGGCCTATTGTAAAAGCAAATTGCTTTCCATTTCTCAATAATATAAGTGATATTATTGGCTGGGTTTTTCTCCCTCAAGTTGGAGGGTTTTCCTAGGGTATCTTGTTGTGTTATTGTGTTCATTGTTTTATTTCTGCTTAACTTAATTCTGATCTAAACACTAACATGGTATTAGAGCGGGTCTAAGAAAAGATCTGATCACAATAGTCTAAGCAGTCTGAAGGAGATATGGTCTAGGCATTTGAGCAAAATTATGTGGAGAAACTTTTGTGACGCAGTGGTAAAAAGGACGATATCATTAAGGGAGATTATTGTCATTTGAAGCCGAATGATTTAGGGTCACCATAGAAGAGGAAGTCAGAGTTATGAAAGACGTGGCATTGGGAGAAAACTTGTATGATGCATAATAGTTGGGAAGTTTTGATCCACTTTATGATACCATATTTCATTTACTCAGCCGCCATTTCCATCTTAACCCTGTGGAAAGGGGAATTGGAGATTATCGAAACTTCTACAGAACATGATGTCTTTGGAGGGTGTTGCTTCCATAATAATGACTTTTGTCTACTTCATACTAGATAAAGTCGAAGAAAGAAGACATAAGCTCTTTGCTGTGTGCAGTCAAAAATTTGAATAGAGGAGACCGATAAATGGAAGGAAGAAACAAATAGCCAGCGCAGCCTGGTGGTTGATATAAGACATTCGAAGGGGCATCGAATCCTATTCAACAAGAGACGAGAGTTCCATAGGCGTCAGTTCATATTCACCAAGGATCAAAGATCTTCAATGGTCAGCAATTTATCAATATCGGTTGTCAGCAGAGCTCACGAGAAGTTCCGAACATCATGTCTATAATCTGACGTTCCTTCAATTATTCTGTGTCATTTTCTACCCATAGTGGAGTGACGCAGAGATAATTTTTTGGAATTTTTTGTTTGAAACTGCCGATAGGAAAGAATTCGTTGTGTATAAAGAATGAATTAGTGACCATAGAAGTATCGGGAACTATATGTATCTCTATTGACTTGGTGTCAGGGAACTACATTTTATTCATGCTATTGCGGAAGTATTATTGGCATGGGAATATACAATCGTCATTTTATTAACATCGATCTTCATGTCAAGGATTTATTCATGTAACGAGGTCAATATTGATATTGGGTGGCTTGGTTTCGTATCAAATCGTCCTCTTAGTTATTATTGGAGATTGTACTACACATAAAAGAATGTTAGAGTGACGGGATTCTTTCAGGCACGGGAGTATTCATGACGTTCATCCCAAAGATGATATCCTATGCTGTTACCTATCTTCAAAACGATAGATGGCTAGATCCTGTGTGACGAGCTGACTTCACTATGAATCGTTGCCTGTGTTGAGTACAACATTTCATGAGTATTAGTGGAAGCTTATTACAAACGGTTTATGTGGCTCAGTGATCAAAGCTAGATAACTGTGTCTATCGTGTCTGGAGGTTCGGCCAGAGCTGAAGGCTTGGCCTGAACGAATATTGTCAACTCCACCAAAGTCAGTACAGTTGGATGTGGAAACAGAGAAATCATGACTTAGACTGATCATCTAAGGCGAACATCAAGAACATCTGTTGGATGTGGGCTTCATGAGTTGGAGCCTTGGTAGGATTGTTTTCCCATTTTTTTGGGGAGATTCAAAATATTCAACAGCAGAGGCTGCAGTTCCTGTTCTTTGCCAGTGCTATTCAATTCAATTAAAATCCTACTCAATAACGAGATAAGTATTCTTTTTTAATACTTTTGAAATCTACTGTAAAATTCAGTCTGCCGAGTTGTGCAGGTCTGACATCGTCTATTTTGATCATGTGTGATTAGTAAAGATCATGGTTTCTCTTGAATAGTGATCATTGGCATAAGATCCTTTGGCGATACCAATTATTCTTTGCAAGTTGTTTCATGCTAGTTGTGAATATCTCTAAGTGTGACTCTGAAATAAAAGGAGAATTGCAATTCCGATTGTGATTGGTTGGTCACATCAATATCATTCTCTATATGCATGGACTATGATAGAGCCTTGATTTTTTAAGAGGTCTAGTTCTATATGTTGGCTACGTAATGTAGCTAAGAAATCTATGTTGAGCAGATTGTCTTTTATTGTGCTGAGATTAGCACTTCTGAGAGCAATAAAGATGAAAGAAAGATATATCAAGGAACAACAAAGATAAGTCCTATTATTTCTTTTATTTGATCTTTCTAATGATGTTTGCTACATGCTTCACTTATAGTTTGATTTTTATATATATGTAAACTATTATTAATCCTTTTAAAATGCAGGTTGGATCTAAAAGCAATTGAATGATGAATTACTTATCTGAGATTACTTAAGGAATTCAACGGAGGAAGAGCTTGAGGCATCCTGTGAGAAAGCAACGCAGGCTGAAAACTAGAGACATAGCTTGCTGCCTTAAAGTTGAGTTGGTGACACATATCTATAGACATATCTCGACGGCACAAGGCCGGGTCTGCCTTGGATGGAGAGTTTGCACCAGCAAGAAGATTGAGAAAGATGATGACACTAAAAGAACCACTACAAATTGTCATTGTGATCAATTACTTCGAAGAGGAGGAAATGACATTCAAAGGGAGTCAAATTTTGAGGATTCAAGGCTCGAGTTGTGAGCGTGTCTTGGAATAGGATTAAGGTTTTGAGATCAATCAATGGAGGGGAGTTCACTTCCACAAGACTTCTTTGCAATCTCTAAGGCAGGGATCAAGAGGGAGTTCTATGACTCACTGAGAAGAAGTGAAGGTTGCAGTGTTGCAAGGCTAGGTGCTAAATCCTTGAAAGACCTCTCCAACAGTTGAGAACAGAATTGCACAAGACAGTCATCTAGATTTGACATTGGTAGCTCCACAAACCTTTAGAATAGAGTGATCTGGGATGAGGTTGAGGAGGACAGTCCTGAACTCTCTACAGTACCAGAGATGTGCTTTGGAAACCATTTCTCTACAGGCAAGTGTTGCACGCAATCTTGGACAAGGAGGTCAGAAGGTTGATACAAGTACTTGGAGCTTTAGAGGTACTTACATCATCATGAAGATCTGTGTTAATGCATTTTCCTCTAAGACGGAGGAATTTGAGGTGTAAGCCCTTGTTAATGCATTTGCCTCTGAGACGAAGGAATTTGAGGTATAAGCCCTTGTTAATGCATTTTCCTCTGAGACGGAGGAATTTGAGGTGTAAGCCCTTGTTAATGCATTTGCTTCTGAGACGGAGGAATTTGAGGTGTAAGCCCTTGTTAATGCATATTTCTCTGTGATGGAGAAATTTGAGGTGAAAGCCCTTGTTCCACCCTCTGGGAGTAGCCTTGGTGGATGTCATACTCTATGACAACATCACGTTGAGAGACTCTGTGATGATTTCTTTGTACTTGTGTTTATCCACCCTCTAGGAGTAGCCATGGTGGACGTCATGATGAGATGACGACATCACATTGAGTGACTCTATGATGGGCACTTGTGCACATGGTCTTTTCCATACATGAGAGTAGCCATGATGGACGATATCACGTTAAGTGTCTCCATGATGAGCTCTTTTCCACATATAGGTGTAGCCATTGTGTGTGTCATATTGAGATTCCATGACCTTGGATATCTAGAAGTATTCCTCCCTAGCTAAGAAGGAGTGTTGATGTATAGCCGCGGGCCTCATACTTCCAGCGGCATGATTAATAAATAATAAATTAAATAATAGCCAACGGCTATTTAATTTATTGATTGCGACTTATGAGGGGACACCTTCGTTCATTTGTAATTCATTTGTTGTACCCAAACCAAATTTTTTGCTTCATTAAGGCATTTTGAATTTAAAAGTCTAAACCTCGCTAAAATGTTGTAAAATACCGTTTTGGGCAATGTCAAGCATGGAGTTTTTGTCAATAATTTGTCAGTCAAAGTCAGTTATATTGAACGGAACCTGAAGAAGAGACTCAAAATGAAGATTTTCACGATGGAGGAGCATCTCACGACGGCATTTCATATTGCAGACGGTCATTTCAATGATCGAGACAGAGTTTTCAGTGATCAAATCATGGAGATTTTTCAGAGGAAAGCCTCAAAGTGCAAGTATAGCTCAGGGGCGCCCAGTTTTTTGGAGGTCAAGATCTTGTCTGAAGTGTTCAAGCATACAGTCAATCTCTTCAGAATCAGCCTGGCTATCCGTCGAGCTATCCAGCGAGGCATTCCGAGACTCACAGCTCCGGCAAATCGCGACAGAAGTAAAAATCCCTAAATTTTAGGAGATGGAAATTGTTCTTTTCAGCAAAGCGCCACTTAGCCGAGTTTATTTCAAGCGCAAGGGTAATCTTGGTCGGGCCACCGGCTATTATCTAATTTGTTCACAGCTAGTCTGCTTATCCGATAAGATATCAAGCATAGTCATCCGACTCTCAGAGTTCAGGCGGCAGACGTCCGAAGAACAGCTTAAAATGGAGTTTTCATGTTTTTCAGCTTCTCCGTTTATGCCCAGTGCAAGTACAAGCCAGGGGCGCTGGCCTAAAGGACCCCTCAGATGCCAGAATTTGCATAGAGTCTTCAATGACATCGAGTATTTGCCCAAATTCGCCGATGCATCATTCAAATTTTGTCGATCCGACGCCTCGTGGTCGTGGGCGTAGATTCTACTAAGCACGAATTTTCCGCTGAATCCAACAAATGGTTTTCAGTGTATTTTCATGGTCTTAAGGCGCCTAGCCTTCAGGCTGATCCGATGAGCCCGTTCGCGTTCGAAGTCTTCACGACTATTGAGCGTAATCAAGTTATCTTTCCAACGAGCATGGCCGTCAGCCTTCAGCATTTGGCAGTCGCTCGTGCGTGCGAGGTCTTTGGTGTCATATTACAAAGTAAAGATGTCCGAAAACGTCCAGAAAATGGTTAAGTCTGGGAGCGGTAAACATATTAAAAATACGCACTGGAGAATTTAAGGTCTTAGAAGCAGTTTTCTTGCCTTGATACCTCCAGTAACTTCTCTTAAGAGCCCTCCTGGCTGTCCGTTAAAACAGATAATGCCTGAATCAGGTCACCCCAGCTCCAGATATCAACTGTCAAAGTAGGGTGTTTTGACGACGTTTGATTTTCGTTGAAATGTCCAAAGTGCAACCTTAAGCCAGGGGCGCTTTTCTTTTTGAGGCCCTTAACACAGCTTTTAGCTGTCGTGTAAGCAGTCATTGGATGCAGAATATCTCCAGTCATGCCGTGACCTTCGTCTCGTATCAGCAGGGTTCACCGTTCACCGTCAGCAGCCGTTTGAAGTGTCAGATGGCAGTTTAGGGAAATGGCTAAGTCTGGAACCCGTAAAGCAATTTAATCAAGTGCGCCTAATTTTTCAAGGGGTTAAACGATAGATTTTGCAGTTGTGTCTCCCAGCAGACATTTCTTCCTTGTTCAGTAGGTTTTCCGTTGATTATCTCAGATCAGTCTCAGCATCACCCGGTCATCCGGAAATCAGTGTCGAAGTTGGCCAGTCGCGACAGTGCTGTCAGCTATAAAATAGGGATTTAATTAAAAATGAAGTATCTTGAGCAAATGGACGCCAATTTGCTCATGTGATGACTTTTCGAAGTCGTGGAAGCATGACGGTGAATCTCAGAGCTTCAACCAGTTTGTCAACTGAAGTTCAGAATATGTCTATTTTTAGATGGTGTTTCTATTTTTGGCGCCATTACATGATAATAATTATTTTATTATTATTTTCAAATTTGAACTTCAGACAGTGGCAGTCGAACTGAAAGGCAACCAATCAGAGGCTTTCTATTTTGGTTAGGGTTCATGGATTCTTGCAGTTGCCAAGTGGTGCGAATTTATTATTATTTATACTGGCGCCATCTTCATTGTTCACAAAGCTTTCAATTGAGAAATTCGATTTCATTAAGAGCAAATTAATCTTAAGTGAATTCGTATTTTTCTAAGGCAAATTCATTGTCTTCAAAGAAATCGAATTTTATTATTCAAAGCAAATTCAAAGCAAGTTCGTATTTCTTCAGAAGGAGAAAGAGGCGCATATTTCAAAGATCAAAGTAATTCGCAAATTCCTTGATTCAAAGGCGTATTCCAAATTTTCCTTAAAGGCGTCTCAAATTTTAAATTAAATTCGCAAATCTTTCAAAGATTCAAAGGCGAATTTCATATCATCTCAAAGGCGAAACCTCAAATTCATGCAAATTCGTATTTTCTTCAAGGAAAATCGAATTTCTTTCATTAAAAGGCGCAAACTTCAAAGGGGAGCAGTTCGTGGTTTTTCCAAACAAGGCGAATTTTTCCAGTTCAGAGGCAGAATCTTCATCAATTCACAGGGGCAATTTCATCTAAACATATCTTTTTGCAGATTCAAGTTCACAAATATCAGTTATCTCAAGAAATCTTGGGCGATTTTCATAGAAGAAGACATCAAAAAAACGTCTTTTGCATCCTTTGAATCTCAGATTTCTCACAAAATACATTGTGCATGTTCCTGAAATTGGCGAATTTGACAAATCTCAGTATCTGGATCGTTTCCGTATAATTTCCTCGAGTTGAATTTGTGCGCTTGATTTTTCACGAACTTTTAGCTTCAGAACATTCGTTCTCGAATTGCTAATTTTCTCAAGTGAAAATCTTTAAAAATAATCGTAGTAGAAGTTGAATTTTCGCAAAATCTGACCTTCTGGGTCGTCTTAGAATCCTTTTCTGGACAAAACCCGTATCTCGGATTTTTCGCTGAAAATAATTCTTCGAAAGGCTATTTTTAACTCTAGCAGGGTATTTTTAGATTCCAAATCTTGTCGTAATTACACGAAGTTCACAAATAACGCGAAGCTTTTTCAAAATGCGCCACTCGCCTTTGAATACAGACCAAACCGCCCTTACTCATGATTTCCGCAGTTGGTTGAGACAGACTACAAAGTATTGCCAGAGGCAGATTTCAGACCCGCTAAAATCGGGTTCGATTATCTCGGGACACTATTGAGCACCGTTTACTAGAGGCCGCTTCCATACCTATCTCCGTTCACTGTGTTGAGTTTGTCATGGCTTGCATTAAGCATTACAATCCGACTACTCGTGAGATAGCGTCAGTCGACGGTCGGGTCATTTGCAGTCTCAAACCCGTGGATATCGAGAGGAGTTTTGGCATTCCTCAAAATCCAAACAGCCTAGTTGTTTCTATGGAGCAGTGTGCACAAGCGTTCGATGCTGATGTGGACAAGTGTCAGAAGAAGATGGCAGAAAGATGGTTAAAACAAGCGAAGAACAGATTGCCAAACAATGTGGGTCGTGGTGAGTATAAGGATGAGTACGCGATTCTAATCACACTCTTGAATCGTGTCTCAGGTCAAGCACATGCAAATGTTTTCCAGCCTTGGATGTATTACATTATTGGTCGCATCATTTCTGGGCAGGAGCATTATGACTGGGCATCCTTCATCGCCGGCTATTCTCCAGCCAATAATGCATTACCGTTTTAGTTAAGCTCATGAGTTTCACATGTGTTCATATCTCGCGGTAATTTGATCGCTATCGTATCGCCCGAGGACTTAACACTGCGGGCATTCTCAATCGCTCGTATAGTTTATCAAAAGATATGATCAGCTTGAGTTCAGAGCTTAACGTCATTTCCAAGCTGTTCATTTGGTGGCTTTCTTGACTTACACAAAGGAGAAACTTGACCGAGTTGCATGTTCGTGATCTCGCGCTTTGCTAGGGCAGCGATGGTGGATGGATGGGCAGGATTGGTTTATACGCTCCCAACATACACCTACATCCGGCATATGGCTTCACAGAAATCCACTATGTTTCCATCGCTATCCTTCGGATAAAACAATCTTTCAGAATTCCTTAGGCGATGCATGATGTTCATCGTCTTCTACGCCGCAGGCACAGACCATCACTTAACCTTCCTTTTCAGTTTGGAATGTATTGGTGCAAGTCGGCAATTGATGCAAAGATCGCAGGACAGGAACTTGAGAGATATCATCTTAAGTACCTTGTCGAAGCACGTGCCTATGACCTTTCAGGTCATTATACACCTCGCCTCGCTGGAGGCACATATCACGAGCCTTCTATGGAGGATTACTGGGCAAATTGCTCAGATGACTTCGAGGTTCGCAGACGCAGTTACGACCGCTTCTCTCTCTCACAGATTTTTGTTTTCTTGTCAGAGGATGTGGGAGGTTTATCAGATGATGAGGGAGAAGTTCTTCCTCAGTTTTTCAGAGAACAGTTTGATACACAACCGTTGCCAGTAGTAGATTGGTACGCCAAAGAATATGCAACCGTCAAGGAGAGGTCTAGTAGAGTCATCCAGAACAGTATACTTTACCTCGACAGCAAGAAGACAAGAAGAGTAAGCATGCCCAGAGCAGAGCCGCCAGTAGTGGTGAATCCTACGCTACCTTCTTCGTCAAAACCTAACAAGAAGAAGAGTAACCCTCCTAAGAAAGTACAAGCGCCAAATAATTCAAAGGCCAAGGCGCTTGCCACTGTTTCACATTCAGAGCCTGACAGACAGCCGCTTATCACAGAGCCAGTTCAGAGATCAGCTCAGAGCCCGCCAGTACCTGAGGTTCAGCCTCAAGCTCCTACATTAGTTTCAGAGCCGTCACCGGTCCCAATTCACATTGAATTGGACTTGGACTCTCCACCTCGCAGTGGGTCTTCTACATACTCACTCTCATCAGTACCTCCTGTCGCTAGTGCAGACCCTTCTAGTAGCATTAGCAGAGATTCATCTTGGATCGAGACTCAGCTAGGAAGGAAGAGGAGGCAGCTATCTTATGTTCTCAATCATTCTGATTTCGATGACATTTATCAAGATGCGCCAGATAAGAGAGTTAAGAACATGGTTCACGTAGAGAGAAACACCATATGGAGGTTGCTATCGATCGCTGCGATTCAGTGGTAGAAGAGCTATTGATTTAGAGTCTCGGATTTTGAAGTTATTATCATACTAACCTTGGTCGAAAGCACACTTTTAATTCTCAGTTGATCTTCTTCGTTGCTACTGCATAGTGCTGGCGACGTAATACTAAAGGACGGAGAGGATAAAGCAGGCCTCAAGGCTGAAATCAGACAGCTTCGTCAGTACATTTCTAGTCTTGTGCACAGACCAGAAGCCATTAACACACTCCCACCGATGCTTGAGCCACCAGCAGAGCAAAGTCAGCTCAATCATTTAGTTACATATGGCAAGCGTTTGGAGGAATGGGAGGAAGATTTCGTTGCTAGAGGCCGTACTATGCTTACAGAGTTATATCAGTTGCGGTACAATGCACTCCAGAGTCTGTGATTCGCCTTCGCCAGATGAGGAACGGATATATATTAACAAACCTGGTGGATGAAATTTTGATTGCTCACCCTCGAAGTTTGGCTTACTTAATACGTTCTTAATACGCGGATGCAGAGATGAGAGGCTATCTACTCTTGGAAGACACGCTTGGTTTTCTCGTGAGCAAAGATAAGACAGCTTTAGCATCGAGTTGGTCGAGAGTAGAGAGCACGGCCAATGCTGCACCCGGGTTTGTAGGACTTCAGGATCTCGCCATCGCGCCGCTATCGATTGAGAGGTGTGCCTACGCGGGAGCTTACATAAAGAGATGTTCAATGTAACTCCGTGCACTCATTCATATCATTTTCAGTGGGGAGACAGTTGGCCGTAAGGTTACTCAGCTTACAGTCATGTCAACACTTTTCGATGAAGCAACGAGGAGCAGAAGGGAACTTCAGTCTCAGATCACAGCTGGTGAGGACATGCTGCATCGACATAGCATCCTTCGTCAGAGTCTCATCGCTCCGGACAGTGACACAGTCAACAATCTCATTGAGGGGTTGATTGCTCGAGATCACACATAGTGAACTTCAGTTCCCACTTCTCAGAATAGACTTCACACACGAGTTAAACTGGATGTTACCCTTTTCAGTTAACTCGGGGTTGTCATCACATGCATATCTATTCTGAGAATCGCCTTGTTCACTTAGAGTTGTATTTAGGGTTTTTGTTAACTGATGATAGTCTTCCAGTTAACTTGTTTTAATAAGGACGTGCATGCTCGCACAATTGTCCATTTTTAGATTAGATGTTTCAGTTAAACTGAGGGTAGTTGCCCAGTTAACTGTATAGTTTGCTTAATTAGGGTTGGGCGCATTGTTTGCATGCATTGCAGGAACTATAGATAACACAAGGTGATTTTAGGGTTCCCTACACCTTGATGTATATAAATAAGAGCTTACGCTCATTTGTAAATAACTTTTGCTTGAGAGAGGAATATATGCTGTGCCCACCTTGCCCTCAATATTACTCTTTTTCGTATTTGTTCATGTGTCTTCACTATTGCAATTGATTGTTATACCACCTAGGGTTTCGAAAGATTGTGATGCTGAATTCTTTCCATAGATTAGATATATCTGTTTGAACATCTTTGTCATTGAAATCAATTGTTATACCACCTAGGGTTCCAAAAGATTAAAGTGATAAGGCTGTTTTGTGTTAATTTACTGTTGTGATCGATCGTTATACCACCTAGGGTTTCGAGAAGTTGCAGCAATAAATCTGTTTTGTGAATCTTTATCAATATAATTGAAGGTTATACCACCTAGGGTTTCGTGAGATTATAAAGATAAAGGCTGTTTTGTGAAGGCTTTGCTGATTCGATCAAGTGTTATACCACCTAGGGTTTCATAAGATCGTCTTGGTAAATTCTTAAAACTGTTGTGCCCAATAAGTTGGTTTAGATTGAGATGATAGTTGTGCCCACCTTGCCTTCAAGTAGAGAGTCTAAACCTGCTTATCGTCAGATAGTCAAACCTTGCTCCGTTTCCTCTTGCTCTGTTTTCCTGAGGAGATTGGATAGATATAAGTTGTAGTTTAGTTGATTTGCGAAACCAGAGAAAACTCAGCTGCAACGTAGAAGTTCTTTCAAGAAAGTCTTGTGCCTCTAGCAGCTGAAACAAAAAGACAGGAAGTAGTTTTAGCTTATTTTTCTTTACAAAGCATATTTGTCAAAGAACATCGAGGGAGCTTCCCCTCAATAATTCGAAGAGCACTCATTGCGTAGTGTGCATAGGCTGTTCATAACAACTTGTACTCCAGAGGTGTTAGTTGTTACGCCAACAGTTCTTTCTGGCGCCCAACGTGGGGCACGAGGCCTTGAAATAACTTCATAAAAGCTGAACGCTTTTTCATATCACGTTTATGACTATCTGGCGTCCTACTGCTCCAGTATTGCAACCAGCACTAAGTCCGCCTGTTATTCAGCCGAATTTAGCATTCATCGAAGCAGGACAGTCAGATATCATCAGTAGCTTGCGCACATTCATCTTTGAAAATCATACATCTACATCTCAGTGGAGAAACGCAGCTACTACTCTGGATAAAGAAGAAGAAAAAGCAGATCTTGCAGCAGGTAGACCAGTCTTGCCAC
The DNA here is from genome assembly GCA_007258455.2 of Sequoia sempervirens. Classification (NCBI taxonomy): domain Eukaryota; kingdom Viridiplantae; phylum Streptophyta; class Pinopsida; order Cupressales; family Cupressaceae; genus Sequoia; species Sequoia sempervirens. The sequence continues at coordinate 25,002 of VDFB02289686.1, read as the reverse complement.
CTCCCGCGTGGAATTAAGCATCCTGGCTTATCAAGTTTACATTAGAAGAAGGAGAAGAAATCCTCCTATACAGCCAGATCCTGTTTTTGAAGAAGCTCCTGATCAGTTTACTGAGTCAGAAATCTTAGAAGAAGAATCTCCCACTCCAATTGCAGAGATGGGTGATCGTAATAACAACAACAACAATGGTGAAAATCTCAACGGTCGTAATGGAAGAAACGCAAGACGTCCAGCCCCTTTGCCTTGGGGCGACAATATCGGACCGTTGGCTTTACCAGGACATCATGAATTGCCCAAGGGATCACGCAAGTTTTTCCCGAGATTTCATGGCGATGGTTCAAAACATCCAGATGAACATTTATCAGCATTCACGGCGGCTTGTTCCGTTTTGCATATTGCGCATGAGGACATCGCCGTTCGTCTTTTCGTGGAGACTCTTGAGAACAACGCAGCAGATTGGTTCAACAATCTTGAACCAGGAATTATTACAAGTTGGGCTGTCATGAGCGAGAAGTTTTTGGCAAGATTCAAGCCTGCCGAAGACAATCACAGATTATTTGCACAACTCTCAAATTCAAAGATGGAGAAGCATGAACCGATGAGAGAATTCGTGGCAAGGTTTAATCGCCTTGTTACACGTCTTTCTCACACTTTGAATCCATCTGATGAGATTTTGATGAGTTCTTTCATCAACGCATTGCCGTCAGAAATTGCCTTTTTCTTGAAGATAAGCGAAGAAGATGATCTAACACACCTTCAGGAGGAAGCAATCAAGCTTGAAGATACCATGATTACAACCGGCAAGATGAAAGATGATTCGATCAGGCCGCTCGTGCAAGCGTCGGCCGATCCGTTGCTACAGAAGGTAGCAAATGAGGTGACGATACTAAAACGGCAGTCACCACCTCAAGGGCAACCAGCCTTGCCCTCACCTCCTTTTCAATCTCAACCAGCATATCAGCCGAGGAGGAATAACTTTCAGCCGTATAATAATTTCAAGTCGAAGTTTCCGCAAGGACAACCGAGACAAAATAATGAAGCTGAAAAGGCTACGGTCTTTTGCACGTTCCATGATTCAGCAGAGCACACCGGGTCTACATGTCCGGAAAATCAAAGAATGAATCAGCTCATGGGATTTGCTGATTCCGCTCCTAGTTCAGACTTCATACCTTCCAGTTCAAACGTCGTCTCTTCACAGCCAGACGAGTTTGATGGCGACTCCGCAACGGGATATTTTGATAGAGAACCCGTTATTGAAGAAGAAGAAGAATCCCGTTTTTCTCTTGCAGTGAATCATGAGAATATTACCTCACCTGTGTTCACTCGTGCTCAACATTTTAAAGCACAGAAGGAGGAAGAGGAAAAGCGGAATTTGAATACAAAAGCAAAAGAAGTAGTTTCTACTTCTAATCAAAAACCTTCACAAGAGAATATCTTGCCAGCAGCTTTAGATACGTCTTCAGCAAGCTTTGACATTGTTTCTTCCATGATGAAGACTAAGGTGCAGATATCTCAGCTGGAGTATTTACAAGATCATCCAGAGCAGTTGGATAGGATCTTGAACGTTCTTAAGAAGAAGAATGTCGTTCAGCCGACATTATTACAATCCTCAGTTCCTGCAGAAGAGAAGCCGAGGCCGTTTTATATATCTCTATATATAGGAGGTTTCAAGCTGAGCAATTGCATAATTGACAGTGGAGCTTCGGACAACGTAATGCCCTTACAAATTATGAATGCGTTGGGACTTTCGTGTACCCCGACTCAGGAAAAGTGTTATTCACTTGAGTCTAAACCGGTGCCGTTAGTTGGTCAACTCAAAGATGCGCAAGTGAGGCTAGCGTCTTGTCCAGAGAAGAAGATTATGATGACTATCCTTGTAGCTGATATTCCTACCAGTTACGGGATGTTACTTAGTAGAAGTTTTTGCAAGGATCTTGGAGGAGAAATACAGATGGATTGGTCGTTCGCGACAATTCCATTGAAGAAAGGTACTTTCAAATTAGAGCCGGAAACCAAATCAAAGTTTACAGTGGTAAAGTCCCAGGACCCACATGCTCAAGTGTTGTATCAAGACACGGGTCCAGGCACATACGCTATGGTGTCTGAAGTGACAGATGATTGTCAGAATTTTGCACTTTCCACCGAATTACCAGATGAAGAATCAAAAGTGTGGACGATGCAGTTTGATGGCAGTTGTTCGACTTCAGTTTCCGGAGCGGGAGTAGTGATTATCTCTCCCGAAGGTCGTTTATATCCTTTTGCATATAGGTTGCAATTTGATTGCACTAATAATACTGCAGAATATGAGGCGCTTTTGTTAGGTCTCAAAAACGCAAAGGATATGGGGATCAAGCTGCTTCAAGTTGAAGGAGATGCAGAGCTGATCGTAAAGCAGGTCAGAGATCAATTTCAAGTTAGAAAGAATCGTCTCCAAAACTATAGGCAGAGAGTATGGAATGCAATCGAATGGTTCGATGCATTTAATATCAAATACATTTCAAGAATGAACAATAGCAAAGCTGATGCGCTTGCAGTTTCAGCCGCTCTTTTTATGCCTAATTCTGATTTTCGTCAGAATTCATTTGCTATTGAGTTAATTTATAGACCAGCTGTTCCTGATAATTCAGACAACTGGCAAGTCTTCAGTGATGATGAACATATCGAAGAATTTCTCGTCATGGGAGACAACTACAAAGAATTGTTCTTTGAAGGGAGCTCAAATCCTTGCAAAGAGTCAATTACTGAAGAATCTGAGGTTATAGAATCTGGAATCATACAATTGAAAGGAAATCAGATTCCTAAAGGTTTTGTATCCTTAGAGGATATTTTTGACAGGCATGATCGTTACATCCAAGATCAGAAGAGGTCAGGGGTGAATACTTCGTCAGAATACAGTCAAGTCAACATAGGTACTGAAGACAAGCCTCGGCTTGTGAATTTGGGTACGTGTTGTACTCCGGACGAGACTGAGAGGTTTATCGCCTTGTTCAAGCAGTACAAGGATGTTTTTGCCTGGTCATATGAAGATCTAAAGGTCTTCACACCCGTTGAATTGTCTCACACAATTCCGCTGAAGTCTGAAGTGCAGCCTTTCAGGCAGAAACAAAGACATTACAATCCGCGAATTCAAGATACTATCTATGCGGAAATTCAGAAGATGGTGGATTCTAGAATAATTTTTCCTATTCATCACTCCACCTGGGTGTCAAACATCGTTCCTGTGCGCAAAAAGAATGGAGAAATCAGAATTTGCGTTGATTTCAGGAACTTAAATCAATCGTCCTTGAAGGACAATTATCCCTTACCGATCATGGAGCATACATTGCAGACAGTTACCGGATCGGAAATGCTATCACTTCTTGATGGTTTTTCTGGTTACAATCAGATTGCAGTGGCTGAGGAGGATCAAATCAAAACAGCTTTCACCACGCCGTGGGGAACGTTTGCATATGAGAGGATGCCTTTCGGCCTTATCAACGCCGGTGCTACTTTTCAGAGAGCCATGGATTTAGCGTTTGGGGATCTTAGGAATAAGATCATAGTCGTCTATCTTGATGACTTAACCGTTTTTTCAGATAAACGGAGTGATCACTTTTCACACCTCGTGAAAGTGTTCGAGAGATGTAGGTATCATAAAATATCTTTGAATCCAAAGAAGTCAATCTTTGCGGTTACGGAGGGCAAGTTACTTGGTCATATCGTTTCCAAAGAAGGTACCAGAATAGATCCGAATCGGGTGGATTCAATCAGAAACCTATCTCTCCCTACAAGCAAAACGCAGGTGCATTCATTTTTCGGTAAAGTTAACTTTATCCGAAGATTTGTACCTGATTTCTCAGAGCTGACAAAGGAGATTTCAGCAATGATGAAGAAGACGTCTACATTCGTGTGGACGGACGAAGGCAAGCAGGCCTTTAATAAGATAAAAGAAGCTATTGCTAATGCACCAGTGTTAGTTCGGCCTAACTTTCAGAAGGATTTCATTCTTTATTGTTATGCGTCAGAACATTCATTGTCTGCCATTTTGACACAGCAACTCAGTGAGGAGGGTGAATCTCCTATTGCTTTTATGAGTGCTAATTTCAAAGATGCTGAGATGCGTTATTCCCAGATCGAGAAGAACGCTTATGCTGTCGTCAGAGCTGTCAAGAATTTCAGATTTTATCTTTTGAATTCACATACTACGGTGTATGTCACCGATCCAGCAGTAAAAAGTGTGCTTACTCAGCAGGAGATGGGTACGAAAAGAGGAAATTGGATCGCGAGAGTTCAAGAATATGATCTGGAGATCAAACCAACCAAGCTTGTTCGCGGGCAAGGTCTTTGCAGGTTATTGGCGGAAGATGGAGATCGCAAGTTCAAAAGCAATAGTGGAATTATTTCAGATAAAGAAGTTGAAGAAGACCTACCTTTGGTCTTATTAGTTAATTCTGCGGAAGAATGGTACACACATCTTTGGTATTATTCAGCATATGGAGAATGTCCACGTCACATGGACAAACAGCAGAAAAGAACATTGAAATTGAAAGCACAGAATTTCGTGCTTGTTAATAACGTTCTGTACAAGCGTGGCCTTGACGGAACTTTCCTATTATGTGTCGGAAAAGATCAGCAGCGAAGGTTGTTAGAAGCTTTTCATAATCAAGCGTGCGGAGGACACTTTTCATCGAGGGTTACTGCATTCAAGATCCTACGAGCACAGTTCTATTGGCCAACTATGTTTCGTGACGCATATGATTGGGTGTACAAATGTCAGCTATGTCAGCAGTTTGCTGGTAAAGTGAAATTGGCATCCTTTCCTCTCAGGCCAGTTATCATAGATGCTCCATTTCAGCAGTGGGGTATTGATTTTGTAGGTCCCGTCAACCCAAGTTCCAGCAAGGGGCATGTTTATGTCCTTACAGCGACAGATTATTTTACAAAGTGGGTTGAGGCAATTCCTACCAAAAGAGCTACATCCGAAGTGGTTTGCAGTTTTCTAAAGGAGAATATTATTTCTCGCTTCGGAGTTCCTCGCAAAATTGTGACTGATAATGCTACTTGCTTCTCGTCAGAGGAGATTTTAAGTTTTTGTTTTGATCACGGCATAATGTTGTCTCATTCATCAGATTATTACCCTCAGGGTAATGGACAAGCCGAATCATCCAATAAGAACATTGTCACAATCATACGCAAGTTGGTTGAGTCAAATCAGCGAGCTTGGCATACTAAGTTGTACGACGCTCTTTGGGCTGATCGTATAACTCCTAAGAGAGCTATTGGCACCTCGCCTTTTATACTTTTGTATGGCACAGAAGCTATTCTGCCCATTACATTGGAGTTGTCTGCTTTACAGTTGGCATCAGCAGTAGAAGATGAAGAATTTAATGATCCTATTCAAAAGAGGATTTTGCTCCTGATGAAACTTCAAGAAGAAAGGACGGAGGTTGTTGATAAAATCACTCAGCATCAAGAAAGAGTGAAGAAAATTTTTGATAAGAAAGCTCGTTACCGAGACTTTCAAGTCGGAGATCAAGTCCTTTTGTGGGACAAGAGGCATGAGCCAAAAGGAATGCATGGAAAATTTGATTCCTTATGGTTAGGGCCCTTCCAGATTCACGAATCAGCAGGAGAGAACACTTATATTCTTTCACATCAAGATGGAAGGCTCTTCCCGCTTCCTTATAGCGGGCAATATCTTAAGCACTTCAACCCTCCGGGGGAGGAGTGACATTGTAAATATTTTGTAAGTAATTTTTATGCTTTATCGTAATGTCGTATTGTATTTCCCCGTTTCGTGACGTTTTGTCGTGTTTTAGGTGATTTAAGTAGTCTTGTTTTAGGTGATTTTAGGTTAAGTTTTTAGGAAACTCCAAAGTTTTAGGTGAAATAGGGAAATCCTGACTCCAATGCCCAATTATAAGTCACTGGTCTACTTAACACTGAGATTCTTAGGTTCTCCTATGCCGTAGGTATCCGACATGGTCACCAGTCGGAGCCTAATGTTGTACCCAAACCAAATTTTTTGCTTCATTAAGGCATTTTGCATTTTAAAGTCTAAACCTCGCTAAAATGTTGTAAAATACCGTTTTGGGCAATGTCAAGCATGGAGTTTTTGTCAATAGTTTGTCAGTCAAAGTCAGTTATATTGAACAGAACCTGAAGCAGAGACTCAAAATAAAGATTTTCACGATGGAGGAGCATCTCACGACGGCATTTCATATTGCAGACGGTCATTTCAATGATCGAGACAGAGTTTTCAGTGATCAAATCATGGAGATTTTTCAGAGGAAAAGCCTCAAAGTGCAAGTATAGCTCAGGGGCGCCCAGTTTTTTGGAGGTCAAGATCTTGTCTGAAGTGTTCAAGCATACAGTCAATCTCTTCAGAATCAGCCTGGCTATCCGTCGAGCTATCCAGCAAGGCTTCCGAGACTCACAGCTCCGGCAAATCGCGACAGAAGTAAAAATCCCTAAATTTTAGGAGATGGAAATTTTGTTCTTTTCAGGCAAAAGCGCGCCTCTAGCCTGAGGGCGCCCATTTCAAGGCAAGGGTAAATCTTGTCAGTTTCGTTGCCGGCATTCAATTTGTTCACGCTAGTCTGCTTATCCGACGAGATATCAAGCAGTCATCCGACTCTCAGAGTTCAGCGCGCATCCCAAAGAATTTAAAATGGAGTTTTCATGTTTTTGAGCTCTCCGCTTATGCCTGCAAGTACAAGAGTCTTCACAACATCAGTAGTATACTAGCCTAGCTCCGCAACGCACCATTCAGCTTGTCGATCCGACGTTCCTGGTGGTCGTGGCAGAGATTCTACTAAGCACGTAATTTTCCGGGCGAACCAACAAATGGTTTTCAGTGTATTTTCATAGTTTTAAGGCGCCTAGCCTTTAGGCTGGTCAGATGAGCCCGTTCGCGTTCGAAGTCTTCACGACTATTGAGCGTAATCAAGTTATCTTTCCAACGAGCATAGCCGTCAGCCTTCAGCATTTGGCAGTCGCTCGTGCGTGCGAGGTCTTTGGTGTCATATTACAAGGTAAAGATGTCCGAAAATGTCCAGAAAATGGCCAAGTCTGGGAGCAGTAAACATATTAAAAATACGCACTGGAGAATTTGAGGTCTTAGAAGCAGTTTTCTTGCCTCGACACCTCCAGTGACTTCTCTTAAGAGCTCTCCTGGCTGTCTGTTAAAACAGATAATGCCTGAATCGGGTCATCCCAGCTCCAGATATCAACTGTCAAAGTAGGGTGTTTTTGATGACGTTTGATTTTCGTCAAAGTGACAAAAGTGCAACCTTGAGCCAGGGGCGCTTTTCTTTTTGGGGCCCTTAACACAGCTTTTAGCTGTCGTGGATACGCTGGATGCGTGAATATTCATTATGCAAATAGCCGGCTCTGCGCAATAGGTTCACACCGTCGCCACCGTTGAAGTGTCGATGGCGCTTAGGAAATGCTAAGTCTCGGAACCCGTAAAGCACTCAATCAAGTGCGCCTAATTTTTCAAGGGGTTAAACGATGGATTTTGCGCTGTGTTCCCAGCGCACATTTTCTTCCCTTGTTCAAGAGGCTTTCCGTTGATTATCTCGTGATCGCCTTCGCATCACCGTCATCCTGAAATCGCTGTCAAGTTGGCCAACAGACTTTGTCACAGCTATAAAATAGGAAGTTAATAAAAAGTGGAATATCTTGAGCAAATGGACGCCTATGAGCTCAAAAGATGACTTTTCGGAATCGGTGAAGTCCAACGGTGAAGCCTAAAGCTTCATTCAATTGTCAACTGGAGCTTCAAATATTTTGCATATTTTAGCATTGAGTGGCGATTTCTATTTTTGGCGCCTTTGCTATTTGCATGATAAATATTTTATTATTTATTTTAATCCAAACTTCCAATCAGTGGCAGTTCAACTGAAATGGGCCAATCAGAGATCTTCTATTCTTGTCAGGGTTTTGAAGTATTGCAGTTGCTCAATTGGTGCGAATTTCATCTTCTTTAAGCATGGCGCCATCATTTGTAATTCACAGAGCTTTCAATAGAAATTCGTATTTCTCAAGAGAAAATCCAATCTTAAGAGAAGTTCGTATTTTTCAAAGAGAGATTCATATCTTCAAAGGGAAATCGAATTTTAGATATTTTCAAAGCAATGTTAAAAATTCATTTTTCTTCAAGGCAAAGGCTTATTTTCGCCGTACTGCTTTTTCTTCATTCAATATACATGATTAAGGGAGATTCAGATTAAACGAAGTTGCGCATTTTCATCTATTTGCAAAATATTTTCAATCACACCTTTTGGCAGTGTTAAAAGTTCACACCACCAAGCACTCAGCAATTTAAGGCGATTTACTGAAGAATATATACAAAACGTTTTTTCCTCCTTGATTCTCAAATTTCTCTCAGTATACAATTCGCATGTTCTTGAAATTGGCAAATTTGACAAGTCTCAACATCTGGATCATTTTCATATAGCTTCCTCGAATTAAAATCGCTGATTTTTTCGTGATTTTAACTCTAACATTCGCCTGAGTTTCTAAATCAACCGAAAGTCTTTGCATGGCTCAGAAAGCAGGTCGATGATCGGCTCTGCTGTCTTAGAATCTTTCTCGACAAAACCCATCTCGATTTTCGCTGAAAATTGCCCTTCGATAGGCTATTTTTACCCTCAGCAGGCTATTTTTAGCTTTCCAGAAAAGTTGTCAGAATATAGCCGTGTTCACAGTCAACAGGCGATTTTTTCAGAGTACAATACACACAGATTGAATTCAAGACCAAATCGGTTTTAATTCATGACTTCATCAGAAAAGCTGAGACTGATTTGTATCAAGCTGTAGAAGAGATAATGGCCATCACTTCAGTTACGAAGCCGCCAAAGCTATAAGTCAGTGAAATGCTAGTTTGAGTGTGCAAAGATTGCCAAAGTTGCTCAAGTTGCTGACATTCAGATGCTGATGCAGTTGACAGCCTCGTTGAGGGATTGGTTGCTCGAGATCACAACCAGTAGACTTCAGTTTCTCACCTCTCAGGATAGACATTATACACAGGAGTTAACTTGGCGTTACCCTTTCAAGTTAACTGGTTGTCTCACCTCATGCATGTCTATTCTGAGATTCATCTTGTTCACTTGGAGTTTCTTTTAGGGTTTTTCGTTAACTGATGGTAGTCTTCCAGTTAACTTGTTTTCAATAAGGACGTGCATGCTCGCACAATTGTCCATTTTAGATTAGATGTTTCAGTAAACCGAGGGTAGTTTCAAATTGACCGTATAGTTTACTTAATTAGGTTCATGACACTTGCATGCATTGCAGAACTGAGATGACACAAGGTGATTTTAGGGTTCCCTACACCTTGATGTATATAAATAAGAGCTTACGCTCATTTGTAAATAACTTTTGCTGGAGAGAGAAATATATGCTGTGCCTACCTTGCCCTCAATATTACTCTTTTTCGTATTTGTTCATGTGTCTTCACTATTGCAATTGATTGTTATACCACCTAGGGTTTCGAAAGATTGTGATGCTGAATTCTTTCCATAGATTAGATATATCTGTTTGAACATCTTTATCATTGAAATCAATTGTTATACCACCTAGGGTTCCAAAAGATTAAAGTGATAAGGCTGTTTTGTGTTAATTTACTGTTGTGATCGATCGTTATACCACCTAGGGTTTCGAGAAGTTGCAGCGATAAATCTGTTTTGTGGATCTTTATCAATATAATTGAAGGTTATACCACCTAGGGTTTCGTGAGATTATAAAGATAAAGGCTGTTCTGTGAAGGCTTTGCTGATTCGATCAAGTGTTATACCACCTAGGGTTTCGTAAGATCGTCTTAGTAAATTCTTAATCTGTTGTGCCCAATAAGCTTGTTTAGATTGAGATGATAGTTGTGCCACCTTGCCTTCAAGTAGAGAGTCTAAACTCGTTTATCGTCCGATAGTCAATCCCTGCTCCATTTCCTCATGCTCTGTTTTCTTGAGGAAACTGGATAGATTTAAAGTAGTTAGCTTAGTTGTAGTTAATGATCTCGAAACCGAAAACTTAGTCGCAACGTTCTTGGTTTTCTTAACCTTGTGCCTCTTCCACCGAGAACAAAAAGATAGGACTTAGATTACTTTTCTTTTCCATGCATTCCAGCACAACGAGGGAGCTTCCCCTCCTAATTTGAAGAGCACTCATTGCGTAGTGTACATAGCTGTCCGTACAAACCTGCACTCCAGAGGTGTTAGATTTTACGCCAACAGGTTGATTGGGGTTTTGGTCCTCTTTGTGGGAGTTGATGACTGATGTGTTAATTAGGATTAGGCAACTACGACAAATTGATGTGAATACAAAATAATATAGAATTGATAAGTAGAAACTGAGAATAACATAGTAGAGAGTAGAGATAGAGGAACCTGGTATTCAAATCTGGCTAAAAATGTCTAGTCAGGGATGTGGGCACCCTAGAATGAGAATGGTGTTTTAGAGAATCTTTGAACAAGTATTAGTAGGTTGTAGTTTGTAGGTTCTTTCTATCAGGCTTAGCTTCAAAACTTCATCTATTGATGAATAACTAATCTTTCCCAAACTTGATGAATGAATGTACTTGAATGTTTGATCTTGATATTAGGTCTTCAATCTTTTCCAAGTCCACTTCAAATCTTCCACCTACAAGAAAGAGAGGAGAGAAAGGGTTGTGTCATATATGGGCTTGCCTAATTCAAACCCCATTTCGGTGTTTCCACCTCCACAACAACTATGGTGGTGTTGGATAAAGAGTGCTTACCCTAGGTTGGTTTGAGGAAAATGGATAAAACAAATGATAAATCACAAGTGTTACAACTTACCACTCAAATATGATTTCCTTTATGGACTGAAGTCATGTTACACATCTCATGCAAGGATAATTTGATGCTTGATTGAAGGTCCTGCAAGTGTTAATACCCACAAAACAATAAACTTAAAACATAAACAAATCTTACATGATGCATTGCTAACATGAATCTTAACTAATGATAATATTGTAAAATAATGCTTATTCTACTCTTGAATTTCCTTGACTTCTTTTTAGGATGCTCAATTTCTTATTATTTCATTAGGTTTCCTTAGATGTTCAAATGTTGAAAAAGGCTTTTATTTATATGCATTTCTTGATTTCTCATAATAATTATTTTGAAAATTCAACAAATGAATTTGAATTTGTAAATATAAATTTTTTGAAAATAAAATATTAAAAATTGGGCCAAAATAGGGTGGTCCAGGGTGAGGGCACCCTAGACCAGACCTATTTTGGAATTTAAATTATTGTTAAATAAATAATTAATTTGAATTCCCAATTTTATCTTGATTTTTTGAAAATGATAATAAAATGGGTAAACAATAAGCATAATTAGGTCCAAGCACATAAGGAAGAGCCAAACATAGTGTGAAATTGTTAGGGTCAACAATTTTTGATGCTACATTTAGTTCCCACCTTGGTGAGGGTATAAACTTATGCTCATGCTCACACTAAAGTAAGGAGAACCCAAGAAGGGTTCTTTCATCAAAACATTGGAGAAGTAAGACGATGCTAAATCTAGGGGATGCACTAGCCCCCAAGCTAGGATCCTACTAAACAAAAATGAAAAGACAAATGAACACACACACATGAGGTGTAATGCAACACAACAAACACAAAGCATACACAATGAAATCATAAATCACACATAATGCAAATACTTATGTAAAACAACCATGCCAACATAATGCAAACACAATGCAAACATGATGCAAACATTAAAAAGGGGTATGACATCACGAGCTAGAAAGATCCACAAATTCCTACTAGGATCCATGCTTAAGACATACATAAATCACATGCTAGCAATGTTTGACATTTTGTAGGTGACCCATGAAAGGAATCATAGGCTAGTGAAGTCTAATATTCACTAGGTGATCTTGATAAGAAATGACACAGGCTAGTGAAGGTGAGTTTTTGCAAAGGTAGCAAATGAAAACACACAAGGGATAGTGATGTTTGATATTCACTAGGTGAGTTCCCATGTCAACCATAATAAGAACTATAGGCAAAGATTGTTGTTTACAAAATAACTTTTATAAGGCACTACAAATATGATTGATATGCCATAAAAGAATCACCAAGTAAAAAAAGTGAAGTAAATAATGGAATGTATGTCCCCACCTTAAAATAATTTCTAATACCAATTGGGAGCAATTATTTTTAAGTTATAATAAAAATGATATTTGTAAATTGATAGGCCATAAGAGCTTGTTAGGAAACCTTATGCCAAGTGATATGTTCCCAAAAAATTGACTCATGACAAGATGTTTCCCACAAAACAAAGCCGTATAATTAACAAGACAAAGATAACACATGATGGATCCATAGATCTGGGGTTAGTGTAGATGAGAGATAATGTATACTATGATCATGCTCTAAATTGACATCATTCCCCAAATACTTGTGGAACTACTAACACAAGGGAGGAATAACATGTGAAGACAACATTAAAAAATGATTTTGGGTCAACATGGAAGATACCTAAATGTCTCAACGCTTTGCATTGTTCCCAAAAGGAACACAAGAAATACACTCACAATATAAAGATGAATGAAGATACAAATAGAGGAATGTTACAACAAATTTTTTCTCTTTGTATCCTTGTTCCAAAAAGAACAACAAGGGTTGTCCAAAAGAGAACTAATAAACACAAATTCATTCCAAGTAACACATTATGGGGAGATCACATTACATGCAAGCAAAAACATAAATACACAAGGGGTACTACACATGCAAGTTGATCTATAGAAAATTATCTACATCCCAAACTTGCTTATCATTAATAAAAGGCATGCAATAAGATAAAGGAACTACAAGCCAATACAAGGATAAGTGCCAAGCTCAACACGTAGTGGGTCACTCTAAGTGGGAGGAACATCATGATTTCCCCCATATAAATTCATTGATTTTGCAAATATAAGAGATAATTCATTATGATATATTATTTTTGTTCTTTAATTTTATCTTTTGATTTAGTGTTGAAATATACCACAATGGGTTGCATACTAGTGTTATCAGTATGATAGTGAGCACTATCATTCATGTGAGAGCTTCTTAATCTTTGTCTTGGTTTAAAAATATAAGGTTTAGCTTCATGGTTTGGTGAGGGAGGTGGAGTGGAGTCAAGTGACGATGAGGATGGATGGGTTGGAGGTATTTCATTCGATTTTGGTTTTATTGATGGAGGATCATTATGTAAGGATTTAGTGTCTTCAACAAGCTAATGAATCATAGTGTGGCATCTTCATTTGCATTCTTTTGCACTTCAATTTTGTTTTTCATGAGATTCATCTTATGAAGGGGGAATTGATGCATTTCCCAAAATTATTCCTTTTTCTTCCTTTGTAAGAGGGATTGAAGGAACAATTGAAGGTTGGGAAACCATCAGAGTTTTAGGTTTTTACACAAAGGATTGTTTTGCTTTAAGAGGCATAAAATTAATCCCTGAGGGCATCACTGAACGATTTTCTCATATTCCTTGATAGAATGGTAGAGGGGGAACCACAACATAGATTCCAAAAGGTTGGGGCCAAGGAAGAATACTCGATTTAGGGCAAGGATCATTTTCTACTCATGGAGTAAGAGGAACAACCATTGAAGCAATTGGAGACCAAGGATCCTCAAGAGAAATATTAGTAAGGGATAATTAGGCTATACACTTAGTTTTAAACTTTTGGTATGATAAAATAGATCATATTAACGAGGTTGGGTGGGTTGGGCTAGTTGAGGCTAAAAGTAATCAAGTGAAAAATTTCCATGAAGGGTGAAAGTTTTAAATCCATTATGATAAATGCTATGTATTTATCCTTCAAATGGGAATTTAAGACACTTATGAATAATCGAGGGGTTTGTGTTCACGGAGGTAAGCTATGGGTGACCTAACTTCACTTAAAATTGATTTAGTGTCAAGATTATGGTGAATAAAACATCCAACTGTATAGGTCTAACATTAACTGAGAGAGTTATGGAGCCAATCGTAGGGTTAATAGAGCCATCACGAGCTTTTAGCAATACTTTCGATTGTTCATAATTATCCTTATATAGTTCATGCGCATACAAAAATTCTTTCTTGAACACATTCATTACACACACAAGATCAATGAGTATTCCTCTCATGGGTTTATAATTAATTCTACCGGTGATGTAAAGAGGACCATCAGGTGCATGTATAGAAGCATCAATATGTGTAAAAGTGATATTAGAAATATTAGATTGAATTTTGCAAGGATGGAAATCAATTATGTTTATTGTATCAAATATGTTATCAACATCCTCTTAATTATCATTTTCTTTGACAAGATTAGTTGCATGACTTGGTAATGAATTGGTAAATATTTATTTTTGTTTAGATGGAGCTACCGACTTATTCCCTTTATCATTTACACCAACCAACTAGATGACATTAGAATCGATGAGGTCTTGCACTTGATGTTTAATATGCATACATCTTTTTGTATCAAGTCCAGGTGTACGATGGTTTTGATAGAAGTCTTTTGCATTAAAATTATGAGGTAATAATTTTGTGGTACATCGATAGGATAATAGGAGGAAGTTGGATCATGTTCTTATTAAGAAATTGTAACATAATTGCATGGAGAGAATTAGGAAATTGTGAAAATTGTCTATCTATTGGCCTAAATTGATATAGTGTTGTAGATGTAGCGACAACTTATGTTTGAATATTAGATATCAAGGAGTGTTTATTTTGATGGATTTTTTGTTTTGTTTCTTAAATGATTGATAGTTAGATTGAGGAATGACTTTGGATTGAATATGAGGAGCCAATGAAGAAGTGCCTTCATATTGGTTGAACAAAATTTGGTAATCGTGAAGAGCCATACACAAATGTGTGAATGATAAATATTTCATTAATAAGATCTTATCTCAAATGTTAGGTTGTGATTTTCCAATAAATACTATTTGTATATCGACATCCAGAGAGAATATGATATTTGTGAATAAAGAGCCTGGTATCATCTTATCTAATCAATCACTTTTTCCTTAGGTCCTTGTTTGCAATGGATTAAATCAATCAATGTAACTTGAGGTCCAATTTTTGATTGAAAATCTTGAAGTAATTCATTAATAATTTGTGTAAAGGAAGCAATTGAATTATTAGGCAACAAAAAAAACCAATACAAGGCCATGCCTTTCAATGATTGAGGAAAATTTTAGCTGGGAGAGCATCTTCAAAAAGGAAATCACTACATAGAGTGATAAAATTTGATACGTGATTGTTGGGACCTCCTTTTCCAACATACTTCTCAAAGCAAGGAATCTCAATGTTTTGTGCAATAGGTGTTTTTAGGATAGAAAATAATAACAGACTACGTGTGAGATATGTTGCAGGATTAGCATTGGATTGACTTTGGTTCATGTTTGAAATTTATTGTTGTAGAGATGACATATTTTATAAAAGATGATTTATTATAGGATCATTTTATGAAATATTTTGAGAATTTGTGGAGTGGTAGGGCTATTGCTTATTGTTGGAGGTTTATTGTTGGAAAGTTGATGATAGATGAAGAAAATGGAGATGTGGTAGATGAAGGGACAAAATTATAAAGGATTCCCACAAGAAAACCCTAAACTAGAGTTAAGACCATTACTATATTGTGTGGTGGATGCTACAACTAGAGGTGTGAAAGTAGGAATAAAAGGTATGGTCGTAGGAGAGGAAACTTATTTTCCCATTAGATTTTGAGCGTTGGTAAGGGTTTGAGCATAACTAAATGATGTAGGGATGTTTGAGTCCACTACATGAGCTAGGATACACAAGACTTATATTCCTTATGTATCATTGATTAATTTTCAAAGATCATAAGAGGAATGGTTTCTCCATCCAAGGATTTAGTACTTAAGTATATAGTTGAATGCTTTCCGGGTCTTTGTCCAATTTTTTAAGCTTATCTTCAAGGACATGTGCAAGAATAGCTTCTAAGTCCACATGAATAGTTGGTGATGAAGAAGACATAGGCAAAGGAGGAGTAGGGGGAGGATCAAAGATGGATTGCGTAGATGCAACTCCTTGAGTGAAAGAGATGAAATTCAGCCTTGATAGTAGATGTAATTGTAGCATGAGAAACTATGAGTCTACAACCATGTCTCATAGGGGTATTTTATATGGGACACCAATTCATGAAGTTCATAACTTTATTACAAGATTCAAGACACTTAAGTGTTCATGTAATGATAGGAAGAATGGATGATGATGACAAAAATAAACACAAATCTCTAAAATAGGAAACAAACATGTACAAAGGTGATAGAGACATAACTGCGACTAAAATTTGGAGTGAAATTAGCAAGACACTTAGGTGAGGGTGCCCTAGACTAGAGATGCAAATTTTTGCAAGTTTAAAGATATAGAAATATAGTACATTGTTTAAAGGTTTGAGTTTGTATGAGTTCAAGTTTGACACCAAGTAGAATTTTAGAATGTAAGAAACCCTAATTCATTTACATAAAGCACATGCATGCATGATTTTTTTATGTTTCAAAGCAATGGAATGAATACAATAAGTCACAATTTCTTGATAAATGACAATTTACAAAATGCAATATGTGATAACTAGTTGAATTTATCTCTAAAATACTAAAAATAGAACACTTTTTAGCTTTTGAAATGAAAAATGACATAAAAATATTAAATTTTCTCAATCAATAACATGAAATGCACTTTGAATGATACTTTCAAACAACCTAAGATTTCACTCATATTTTAGGATAATGTAAATCAAAAGTATGTAAATTTAAGATATGCTAAGTTCACCAAAATATGGTGTAGGAAAAGGGATCTAAGGTCTAAATCGCACTTTTCCAAACATCACATGTGAGAGGACAAAAAAATGATCATAAAAGATCACTTGGCTACTATCCTTAAGGAAGAGTGAGAATGGCTAATTAGGGTTTTGGTCCTCTTTGTGGGGTTGATTATTGGTGTGCTAATTAGTAATTGAATTGATTTTATTTTATAAACTATGTCAATTAGGTAACTACAACAAACTAATGTGAATATAGAAAAATACAAAACTGATAAGTAAAAATTGAGAACAATAAAGCAAAGAGAAGAGATAGAGGAACTTGACATTCAAATTTGAGTTGAAACTATCTGGTCAAGGGCATGGGTGCCCTAGACTGAGAATGGTGCTTTTTGAAATCTTTGAACAACTATCAATGGGTTGTAGTTTGTAGGTGCTTTCTTGTTGGGCTTAGCTTCAAAAATTTATTTGTTGATGAAATATTGATCTTTCTCTAATTTGATGAATGAATTTACTTGAATGCTTGATCTTGATACTAGGCCTTCAATATTCTCCAAATCCACTTCATATCTACCACCTGCAAAAAAGAGAGGAGAGAAAGGGTTGTGTTGTATAGGGGCTTACTTAAGTCATACCTATTTTGGTGTTTCCACCACCACAATGACTATGATGATTGGATAAAGAGTGATTACCCTAGGTCAAGCATAGACAAATGGATAAATTACAACTTACCACTTATAAGGAAGCTAAGGTAGCAGAACAACTTCCTACACTAATCTTGAGAGGAGAATAATGCAAAACTTTCACATATCTTTAACAGTTACATAAAATTAAATAAAAATAAACACAAATATCATACATACCATAACATAATGATTTACATGGGGAAAACCCTTTCAGGATAAAAACCCCACACTCCAAAAGTTGGCCAATATATTATTCAACAATTAGAAAGATTACAATATACTAGTAGAGCAAGCTTCTCACAAGAGTATCACCACTCAGAGATCCAAAGACAACATGGTCGCTATCAGACTCTCACAATACATGACAATACACAGTCGTAATACAACAACCCCATAAAATAGGGTTGTCTTCTAGGGAAATTCAAGCTAATAAAATATCAATTGTCAGATATGAGACATAATGATGAACGATCCAGATTTACAATAATAAAATATAAATAAAATTTTCCTTTCGGGGGTGTTACCCCTGAGCCCCCGCTAGGGCACACTGCCCATGGACCCCAACCAGGGGGATAATCCCACCAAACCCCTCGTGGGAGGGATCCCCCCTATGCCCCTCCCCCCTGTCATCATCAGATGAATAGTACCTTATGTAATTGCAAGGTTGAGACACATTTTCTTAACACCTATATCTAGGAACAAGCATAATTCCATTCTTGTGGTAGTGGATAAACTTACCAAGGTAGCATATTTTATTCTTGGAAATTTAACTAATGGAGCTCCTGTCATGGCATGAAAGTTTATTCAAGAAGTGTTTAGGTTGCATGGAATTCCTAAGAAGATCATATTAGATAGGGATGCTCGAGTGACTTTTAGGTTTTGGTAAACCTTGTGTTTCTTCACTTGGAACCCAGTTGAATATTAGTTTAGCATATCATCCAAAGACAGATGGAAAAATTGAAAGAGTTAACAAGGTACTTGAATATTTACTGAGGATGTATTGCATGGATCAACAATACAAGTGGGAAGATTACTTACCATTGGTGGAATTTGCATATAATAATTCTTATCATTCCACAATTAAGATGGCTCCATTTGAAGCATTATATGGTCAGAAATGTCATACTCCTATAAGCTAGGATAAGCTTGAAGATATGGTAAGCCTAGGACTAGAGATGCTATCATAAATGGAAAAGCAAGTTGGGATTATTAAGCAAAGATTGGTTGAAGCTAATGATAGACAAAAAAAGTTATGTAGATTCTAAGCGAGTATCCATAAATTTCTCAGTAGTAGAAAAGGTTTTGTTAAGGGTTAAGCCTCGTAAAAATTCTATCAAGTTTGGGGAATGAATTTGAGTTTGTAAATATAGAATTTTTGACACAAAATATTAAAAATTGGGCCAAAATAGGGTGGTCAAGGGTAAGGGCACATTAGACTAGACCTATTTTGGAATTTAAATTATCGTTAAATAAATAATTAATTTCAATTCCCAATTTTCTAAAATGATAATAAAATAGGTAAATGATAAGCATAATTAGGTCCAAGAACATAAGGGGGAGCCAAACATAGTGTGAAATTAATGCTATGAGATTTCCACAATCCATAATGCTTATTTTTTCTGTTTCTGGTTTTTTGATTGTGTTCTAGTTTTTGATGCAAAAACTAGAACACAATCAAAAACCAGAAACAGAAAAAATAAATAGTGTGAAATTGTCAGAGTTGACAATTTAGAATGCTAAAGTTAGGAGAGATAAGGTTAGAAAGAGATAGGGGTAGAGAAATAAAATAAAAAATAGGGTCATTTACCAAATATTTATGATCAATTATTTCTTTCTTGCCCTAGTAATAACCTTTCCATTGTATGGAAACCACAAAACATAGACCACCACACTACCTTGTATTGCATCCTTTATCTTTATAACAATTGGGGGAAATAATTTAAAACTTAGATCAACACCAAAAGAAAATTTGGTATTTTCATACCTACTAACCTCCTTGGATGAATTGAGGCTAAAATAGAATGCTTCTAATTCACATTGAAAATAAAAATATGCTTCTTGTTGACTTGCAGAAGGATACTCATCTTTTGATAGCTCAAACTAATTTTTTTGAAGCTCAGGCATATAGAAAGCTTGAGTAGTCAATAATTCATCAATGCGGAGAATTTTTTTTCTTCTCAACACCATCACAAATTGTATGTTAGGTTCAAGGGAAACACTTAAAATCAAGCACACAATCATTCACATTATGAGAAACTACATCATCATGTAAAAGAATACTTCATATTCAATTCCCCTCACCTCAAGGACAATAGAAAACTAATATACCTTGGATTCATTTATGTTGATGCAATATTCATTAACACAAAATTTTGGATCAAGAGACACTTTAGGTGAAGATCTACACTCTTCAAATTGTCTCTTTGTGTCAATATTCTCTTTTCAATTTGTTGTGATACATGTATTGCAAAAATTAAACCTGTGACACACTTCTCCTTCCACATTCAACTCTACGTCATCACTTTCATATGATCCTTTTGAAGTGCATTGTGCATGAGGAGGAAAACATTTTACACATTGGAAAAAGAGGCTCTCATATACATCCATATGATCCCCCACTTCACATTCTTCAAGTGAAAACTCTTCATATTGAACATCACCAACTATACAAACAATTATCTCTACATTTTTCTCTTCATGTATATTTGTACCTATATTATCCTCACACAAACCATTGGTAGAAAGCTCAAAATAAAATAAAAAAGGATAAAATAAGTTAAGAGATCAAATAAGAAGCATCTTCATGTTCATCATTTGTATCACCAACATGCATGTGTGTTGTATAATTAGCTACTAGAGCTAATTCACTTGATGATTCATTTGCATGTATATCTTCTTCATTGTCCATACTGCTACAAGTCTTCATTCATAGACTATATGTCATCATATATTTCTTCATTGCAATTACCTACAAATGACTGACCCAATTGAAGGTAGGTACACACATTGCTATATTTATCTATATTGTTATCGTATATTACACCAACATATTCTTATACCCATTTGTAAACACAATTATCGCTTGATATTATGCTTCTACTTGATTCCACCTTCATATAATTGTTGTCTTCAACAACTTTTTCATCACCAAAAACTTGTGTTTTTGAGGATAAATATTTTATAATTATATCTAGGTTCTCAAATTATCAACAAAATTAATGAACTTGTATGCTTGTTGCATGTTCACCAAATTAAATTATTTGTACATTAAGTTGGAACCTAGACTAACACCATAGTCTTTGAGAAACAAAATCAGTACTGGTATGTGTGTTAGGTCAAAAATAGTTTGGGATATTAGAAAGAGCAACAACAAACCTATGACTAAAATCCATACTAGAATCTCCCTCTTTCCATTTGGTGTTTTCTAATTCTTCAATAAGAGAAACAAGGTCTATATGCAAAGCAAATTCTTCTTCAAACGCAACCACAAGATGATTCCACAAAGAAAAATAAGTGCTTAAGAAAATATGTATACCAACTCTTCACCTTTCCATCAATTTACCTAACATAAAATCTCATGCACACATCTTCATAATCAAATGAATAATTTTCCATGAAATCCAAAAATACTCCAAAACATGCGCATCCCCCTCCCAATGAACATACCCATTGAACTTGGGCATCAACCTATAGATCGAATATCTCATTATTATCCTATCATAATTGACCCAAGAAAGGTCAAGTTTTATATCAAGTTAGACAAAAAGGGATGGAGAAATATGTATTTCTATAATATTAGGGCGTCCTTTTGATTGTATGGTCTTAATTCTTTCTTCACTTTTGTTTTCTAACTCAAGGATCACATCCATCCTCAACTTATTTTCAAATATGGATGCCTGTAGTTCTAAATAAGTGTTTATATTTTGTGTTGGGTCATATGAATAAGATGGGGGCTCATCCTCATAATATTCTTGGACATATGTCTTATCATAGCCCCTAGGGTTTGAATTATATGTTACATTTTCTAATGTATCCCTAGGTTAAATAAATCCATTCCAACTAATCAAAGTTGGTTAAAATTAATTATGCAAGGTAGAACAAAGAGGTAAAACAAATTATTTGTTTGTTTACCAATAAATAAACCATGTATTGAATTGGAAGAAAAAAAGGTACCATAAAACCAATTGCAGTCACTTGAATTTTATTCATGAAACGTGAACAACAACAACAACAAAACTTTGTTCTTTGATAGTAGATTTTCTACCTCATAGATGTGAGGGCATTATTGAAGCACACAAAATTATAAGGAAATTTTTTGAATCAAGGTTACAACCACTAGTAGAGTCTTTAATGTCTACTTAACCCATGTTCAACCCTTGTCATTATCAACACCACTTTGTTGGCATAAATTGATGAGCTTCCAACTTACCCAACCAACAAGAAGAACAAATTATTTACCACCAAAAATGACAAAAATACCACCCTTAAATTGTCACCAATAATGGCATCATTCTATTGGTGTTAGTTGATGAGATGCCAAAATTACCCACACAAAAATTCAATAGCTAAAATTGGCAGTGAAGTTGTAGAGATTTTCAAAATATGAATTAGGATCACACTTCACCAAAAAAAACTAAAGTAATTTTATCCCCATCAATAGCACCATTCTTTTTTCATAAGTTGGTGGGATGCCAAACTTACCCAAACAAAATCCACTAGCTAAAACTAGCAATCAAGTAGATATTTTTAAAATATGCACCAAGTTCACACTTCACCAACAATGGCTAATGTTGGTAAGAGGAAATAAGGAACTATAGTTTGGAGATTTGTACCCCATTGTCCCTTATGTAGTCAATTAATATCCCAAAGGATACAGTGAGAGATAAGAGTAATTACAGAAGGGAAAAATATCCCTAAGTACATTCCATATGCAACTTAAATGAAACCAACAATCATTCATAACACACATACTAATCAATCCTTATATATATATATTCATATGATAGATACAATAGCAAGTATTAGTCTCTACTTCTCTATCCTCTGTCCACATCCTTATCTACTACTTTTCTACTCACATTTATTGCATACATACATTTATACTTTGTTTGTTAGAGAGACGTGACCCTTATGAAACATCTCTAGCTTGATCTCCCATGTCAGCCTCAAGTTTTGTAGATCATATGTGATAGCTTTTGGTCTCTACTCTATAACCTGCTAACATTATCCCCCAATTCAAAATGGTGTCTTGTCCTCAAGACATGATGTTCAGTTCTCTATGAGAATATAATTGTAAATGACTTTTAGCTATACAAGTGGAGTGTCCCATTGTTGTTTTACTTGTTGTAGGACTTTGATGCATCCTTGGGTGTTTATGTGCATTATCTCTACTTTCACAAGACTATTGGGTATTTGGATATTCTACACTGTGTTCTTTGCTTTCCCCAAGATTTCAATCAAGTGCACCAATTTTATACTAATTATCTCCCTTAGCTGTTCAATCTACATCTTTATTTTTTCCCTTTACTCTTGAATTTTTTGTAGCTGAGCATGCAGATTCTCTATTTGTGCTCTGATTGCACCATCCATAAATTTTAATGGGTTGTATGAGGAGGCAATCTACACTATTTGTGATTCTATTTGTGTGATATGATCTTTTAGGTTCTTGGTGAGTTTGGGCCACTAAAGACAAAATTAATATAACACGTTTGCCTCTGCTATACTCCCTTTTATATTCTTTATGTGTAGCTCCAATTGGGAGTGTATTGTTGCACATATTTTTGTGATCTATTTTGTTATCATTTTTATCATTTCCTCTTGTGCTTCATACCTTATTTTGTATTTTTGTGCCTTTAGATCCTCTTGCAAGTTGTCCTGCTTGAGTTGTTGCAATAGTGGGAGGGATGTGTATCTCTATAGTTGTGGTATTAAATTTTGTACTATAATCATTTCTTCTTGTAACTATCTTCACTTTCAACATGTTTTTGTAGTATCTCCTCGGTAGTGGTATGGAATATATCCCCTAATTGAATCTTCTATAATGGGGAGATACCAAAAGGCTTACTTGAGATCCTATCACTGGAAACTATAGTAGTTGCGGTGTGGGTGTTGGCTACAGTTGCATTTGTTGCACCAAAAAAACTTTAATGGACAATATGAGGGATTGAGAAGTAGATCATTTTGAAATATTTTCCTCTTTCCCCCCATCCTCACCTCTGCTTGGTTGGCTACTTTCTAGAGGGGGTGTTGCTTGTTTCCTTGCACTTTCCTCTTCTAAGAGGTAATCGTGGAGCTTTTTGGTTAAGTCTGTTGTCTCTTTCTAAACTTTATCTATTTCAACTTGTTCCCCTTCCATTAAGGAGTCCACCCCTTGCTTTGTCTGGAGTTCTTTAGCTTGGGCTTGTGCCAACTACTCCTTTTGCTCTATTGTAAGGTTTGACCTTACCTCCTAGATTTCCTTCTTTCTTATCTCCTCTATTTTTAGGGGTTTTTCTCTCTTTTCTAAGAGTGGCAATTATTGGCTTCAAAATCCTTCAATTACTTCTTCTTAGCTTTTATTGGATTTCCTTATGTACTTAACTAGGCATTATATTATTCTTTCTTTGTTGTCCATATCTACTTCTTTGTACATGCAGGTTGGGCCTTGTGGTAACATATTGTGATATATGCCATTTCTTATGGCCATGACATCAATTGCTTTTTTGTGGTTCCTCCAAAGCCTCTAGTTGATGTATTTTTGTTGTTTACTCCTCCTCCTCCTTCTATGGAGGATTTTATACCTCCTCAACTTCATCTTCATCCTCCTCTTCTCCATTAAGTTTCATTATCTTTCACTTCACTGGTTATTTAGCCCTTGCCTTGCGAGTTTTCTTCTCTACACTCATCTGCAATAGGGTTTTCAATACTTCTTACACTTATGGGTTGGTTACTATTTGTGAGAAGGAGGTGGGACCCTCAAATTATGCACTAGTTATTTCATGTAGCCTTCTAGACCTTCTTGTGACTGGTGTGCTAGTATCTAGAAGTGGTGTAGAGGAGGAAGGTTGTGTTATCCCTTTGATGGGATTCACCATTGCTTGTACAACTATTCCTTGTTCTTCTCAAACTTGTCCTTTGTATTCTTCTTATGGATTTGGTCCATAATTTCTTTGTATGTCCCAAGTATTTTTGTGTTCGGGTCCTTTGGCTTACTTAGGATGTTTGCAGCATTTGTGTCTACTTCCTTCTATGATACCGCATAGGGGAGCTTGGGAATCCATGTTGTCCTTGGATCCACTACCTCCATATATGTATAATCTTTATCCACCAAGAAAGTGATGGTATTGACATATTATTTGATAGATTCATATGATATCTGCTCTCTAGCCTATAATTTTTGTTGAAAGCTCTTGAAGAAACCCCAATATGTGGTAGTGTATGTTGGTTTATCCTTGAACTACCAAGTATGGAGCTTTATTTGTGCAGCTACAGGTAGATTTGGCTACCATATCTTGGCTTTGAAGGTGGGTAAATCATTTAAGAAATATAATACTAGTCATATTAGTAA